>JAKUCM010001257.1:0-35381 GCA_023374145.1 Lepidium sativum | reverse complement strand
AGGATATGAAGAAGAGAAAGACATAAACGTGAGGTATTTCGTGATATGGTTGGAAGGCAGCAAACAATAAAAGTAAAGGAAATAGAAGAATGAGACATGATGGATACATGCGAAGCAGAAGATGTGAAGAGTTTGCAACATGATCATTCACAGTTGTTTAACCTTCCCGAAGGAAATATCTTGAACTTTTTATGCAACGTAAGTTTGGAAGGTTTTGAAGAGCTAGGTCAAGTGACTGCTTCGTGCATGTTAGGGAGGCGATTAGCGAGGCAAAAGGCAGTTCTGCAAGGGGCATGTATGAGAAGGGTGTCAGTTACGCCTGATTTAATAAACTATGGTTCTCAATATCGAGTGTTGTTTTATAGGTGTTTTAAAGCTTTTAATCCGACAACCAATGCTGCACCGAAACAAAAACGGATACGGGAGCAAGGACCAGTACGAAAACAGCAAAACTTAAAAATTTGGAGATAAGGGGATGACATATATAAGTCTATATATATTATAATATATAAAATATCTATAAAATAAATGGTGATTTACTCAAGTACTCTAAAATTATAAGGTAATGACTTAAATATTCTAGAATTATCCATAATGACTCAAATACTTTTATTTTTCTTAAATTGTCATTTTGCCATTTTGAGATGTGTAAACAAAAACGTAATATCGAAATGCCATTAATGAATTTGTCGCCACGTTAGCTGAAGCTCAACCAAACTCCACCCAGCTCCACCAAAGTGTGGAAGAGTTTGGTAGAGTTTTATTTGTTAGTGTGGTAGAGCTTGGTGGAGTTAGTGATGGTAGTGTGGTAGAACTTGGTAGAGTTATATGGTAGAGTTTGGTCGAGCTCGTCCACTGTGTGGTAGAGTTTAATAGAGTCATATTTGATAGAGTGGTAGAGTTTGGTAGAGTAAGTGGCGATAGTGTGATAGAGTTATATGGTAGAGTTTGGTTGAGCTCGTCCACGTGTGGTAGAGTTTGTGGCGGTAATGTGGTAAAGCTTGGAAAAATTTGGCAAAGATGACTCATTTAACCTAGTTTGTAGAATGATGAATTTATCTCTTAATTATTGCATCACTTACCTTCTTTCTCTAACTAACTCTATGCATTCAATCACCATTGAAACACATATCACCATTGTTGTTTGACCTTACTCCTTATCTTTTGAACTAATTTTCCTGGTTTTGGATCTATGGATCAAATTGAATTAGTTTGTGGGAGTTGGAAATTCGAACAAAATTATTGGTTCTTTGTAGGAAATACTTGTCGTGGTTGTAAACTCATGGTATTAAGTGAAAATGTGCGTTATGATGAGTTTGTGAGGATCGTGCATGAAAATTTCGATCTAAATTAACAGATTTACTTACAAGGTAAAACTGAGTTACATATCAAATTAACTCATGGGTGCACTACCACAAGATACACCTCTTATCGACCTGACCAACTAAAGGAAATTGCGTCGGTATGTGCAACAATTTTGAAAATAGTCAATTTGTCCTTTTGTGGAGATTTTCAAGGAGATCATATGTTCTTTTGGATAAAAGTGTAAGACTTGAGTCTAAATGCGAGTCTTCCTTTGGACAAGAATAGGAACATGTTGACTACGATGAGGAAGTAGAAATGAGATTTGACTACTGCGAGGATGTAAATGGTGCAAGCTCTGGTGATGAATACTTCATAAGTGTTTAGAGGAAGTGCAAAGAAGAAGATAAAAAAATCTTCCTCCTAAAAAAAGAGATTCGACATTTAATGATAAGTACTTAGACATCGAGATGGGGTCCCTTTAATTAGTTGTTGGATAAATTTATTCCACAAAAGACAATCTTGAGTCAAGGTTGAAGACATTTTCTGTTTTACATAGGTTTTGACTTCGATGTCGTATCATCATCGAGGATGTTATTGGTTGTGAGATGTTGGGTTCAAAAATGCACCTAAAGAGTATGTGCTTCCCGCCATGATATTGAGAGTCTATATGCCTCTCAACCTACATGAAATCACCCATATTTTCATAATTGTTAAGGTACTCGTGACAATGAAGCCTAGAAACAATGGTAGGCTCCTTCATGGAAATATCGAATAAGTACTCCATTTAGGATGAACCATACTTCCTTCTTCTTCTCTATACAGACCATCCATAAAAACATCATCAAGATGCACATCATCATGTGGTTCGCATCCCTAGGCATGTGGAAGAAATGAGAAAACTGAGCATGATAAGAACAAGTGCTTCTTATCATTGCTTAGCATCTTCTCGATATTCTCCACGACCTTTGTAGCATAACACCTGATGACAATTTTTATTTTCTTCTTGTACTAAGTTGTAGGTAGATACATACCCAAATGTGGTATCACTTACCTCCATCATCCGATTCCTAATTAGAAATTTTTTTTGAAACATATAACAATATCAAACCAATTAGATAATAATAACCAAATTGATAACAATATTAAACCAAAAGGATTCAGTATCAAACTAAACAAATAATAATATTAAATGAAGCAAATAACAATATGAACCAAAATTGAAACAGATAACAGTAAAGAAAACAAAACTAACAGATAAATATATCAAAAACAACTAAGAACGATATAAAACAACTTGAAAATTCATTTCCATTTTCAATATCCAATATCAAACAAAAAGGATTCAATATCGACACATTTTATACTTTAATAAAGGTTAATTTTCAACTCAAAGATATTTTTTGGTATTCAATATCTACACATATCAAATTGGACTATCCTAACAATTACCCTATCAATAAAAAGAGAGAATCATTTTGGTTTCCACAATCCAGACATAGCAATTACCCTATCTAAAACTATTTAGCTCGGTAAATGTTTCTTTTCAGTATTTAAATTTATAATATCTTTGTAAAATCACTAAATGTTCTTAAATTTAGAGATATAGAGTTCGAAATGGCTTACACTTTCAGTTGATGCTTTGTCTTCCCCATTTTCTCTTGCCAGAGGAGGAGAGTGAACTTGCTCTTCCAATTCCGCCTCTTCTTCTTCGTCTTTCGGAGAAGTATCGATCGATGTCGACTTCCTCTCCCAGTGTGACCTCTTCTTTTTCCTCTTTTTTGCCAAAGGAGTATGATCGACTGGATTCGACTCGAATGGCGTCTATTCTTCTTCATCTTCTCTTACCTCAACTGAATTTCCCAAATTTAGACAATGTAACCATAACGGAACAGAGGGATTTGGATCCTCAGGAATCACTTCAGCCAAGTTTTTCGCCAAATTCTTTGTACCAACCATCCTTTTCATCCTTTTCATTTCCGCTTAGAGTGAAATTGCAAGAGTGGATGATGAAAGTGAATATTGATTGAAGGTTTTGGGGTAAATTTAGGGATTAACATTTGTTTTTTATTGGATTCTGATTAAATTATGGTTATAGTGCGGTTTTATTATTCATTTTGGTTATTAAAATTAAACCAAATGGATATGGGTTGTATTCACTTGGTTACATGTTAGGGTGGATCATACTGGTTGTATCCTATTATTATTTTCAACTCTGAGGATAGAAACGTTAAATACCCAACTTCTTTTTCCAAATTGATTAAATTAATTCGGCCATATTTGAGAACAGTATTCGAGCAATTTTTCATGCTAAAGAGAACTTATAAGTATTATTGATCCACATGTTATGAAGACCACTATTGTAACTCTTGAAGACCATGAAGTCACTAGTAATGAAAACAGAATCTCCGTTAATCTAAAAAATTATAAACCAAACCATATAATGATAAAATTCAGACTTTGGATATAGCAAAGTTAAGTACAAGGATAATTTATAGATAATTCGCAAATACCTGGTCTAATCTTTCCCAAACCAAGTCTTCTTCCATAAGATAGGCTTGATTAATAACTAGAGTGTAGAGTTCATTGTTATGCTGGAAAATCAGAGCAAAAGAAAAATATCAAAATTATCTTCAAAAACCCTTCCTGATCACTAATCCAAAAAACTTGAGGAGAAAAAAAATCTTCATGTTTTACATATAAGCAATACCTTGAGCATGGTATATAAGTGATTATTGCCAAACAAGACACAAAGTTCATCTTCTTTTAGGTCTTGTTTCAAGTACAAGGGCCTGATGGATACGATCATGAATAATTATGAAGATAAATCATTGGAAAAATTTACAGAAAATCTTCCAAAGCAAAGAATATATATTGAGTAGCATTATCATTCAAGAACCTTTTGATCACTTCACCTGAAAATTTTCAACCATGGTGAAGGTTTTGAAGAAGTCAAGAAATGTATGGATTTTTTTCTATGCACCACATGTATAATGTATACTTATGAACTTACCGTTTCTGGCGTGAGCACATTTGTATCTCTTTAATTCGAAGAGAATTCTTTAAGAAGTGACTTGCCATCATAAACTGAAGAACCAAAGCTTACACATTCCTCAACTTCATATGGTTTTACATTATCATCCCTGGATCTGCCACTACGATCTAGAAATGCAACAAACATATTTGAGTTACAAAATTCCAACTTAACACATCCCATGATGCATTTTGGAGTCCATTCGTAAAGAAATACCAATGAGACAACCTGGACTAATAAAAGTTTCACCTTCACACTTGAGTGGAATCTCATAAATTTTCTCATTTTTGGTTGACTCCACATTAGTCTCCTCAATAGAGATCAACTTCTAAGGAGAAGTCACTTGCACATCAGTAATTTTGTTGCTATTCTCAGTCTCAACATCACAAACCGACAGATCTCCACTGCTCTCATCACGATCTGTCTCATCTTCTAATTCCCAAGAAGGAAACACATGAGCAAATTTGGACTGCTGATGGATATTCCTGCCAAGGGTGCTAGTACAACCAGTTGCAGTGTCAAGAGAATTTATCAATGTCTCATCCTTAGAAATAAATTTAGACACAGACTCTCCTTCCCTGCATATATCAGAACCAAGTGCTTCCCTTATAGATAACTTCAAGGCTTGCAACAATGTTATTTGTTCTACAATGTCCCCTTTTCCAAATCTAGTATGCTCTACAGCTGCAGATGGAGAGTCAGCAACATATGCTGTTATCAAGAAACGTGGAGTCAACATCAGATGCTATAAAGCAACATGGAGAGTCAGCACCAGAAGTTGTTATCAAGCAACGTAGAGAGTCAGCAACAATATTATTGAGCAACGTGGATAATCAGCAATAGACGCAGGTGAAGGAACCCCTAGAGCTGAAGTAACAGAGTATTCTCTGGATGATTGAATGCTTTGAGCCTTTGGAAACTGAGTCATCAAGACATCAAGACCAGTGGTTAAATCATTATAAGATTTGGAACCAATCGCAATAGCAATTTCCGAATCCTGGAGGGTAAATAGCAATTAATACTGAAACTATTTTATCATTCCAAACTCTAAATTTAGAAAGGGAGAATGCCATTAATATTAATATAAGACACAACATAACGAGCTCTTTGTAATTGATGTAGTCGAACTTATCTCTTCCCATTCACATATGCTTTCCACAACATCACGATCTGTCCCATCTTCTGATTCCCAAGAAGAAAACACATGAGCAAATTTGGACTACTGATGGATATTACTGCCAAGGGTGCTTATACAACAAGCTGCAGCGTCCACGGAAGTTAGAAGTGTCTCATCCTTAGACATAAATTCAGACACAAACTCTCCTTCACTGCACCTGACAAAACCAATTGCTTCCCTTATAGATAACTTCAAGGCTTGCAACAACATTCTGTGTTCTTCAATGTCCCCCTTTTAAGCTCTAGTATGCTCTACAGATGCAGGTCGAGACTCAGCAACAATTATTTTTATCGAGAAACATGGAAAGTCAGCATCCGATGTTGTTATCGAGCAACATCGAGAGTCAACAGCGGATGTTGTTATCGAGCAACGTGGAGAGCCAGCAACAGATACATGTGAAGGAACCCCTATTGCTGAAGTAAACGACTCAGAAAAATTAACAGAATATTCACCGGATGATTGACTGCTAGGAGCCTTTGGAAACTGCGTCTTCAAGACATCAAGCTCAAATGTTAAATCATTATAAGATTTGGATCCAATCGCAGAAGCAATTCCAGAATCTTGGACGGTAAATAGAGGAAAAGTAATTATACTGAAATTATTTCATTATTCCAAACTCTAAATTTAGAAATGGAGAGTGTCATTGATATAAGACACAATCAGAATGATGTACCATGTGATCATATATCCATCCATGAAACAACGAAATTTGAAGTAATTTAAATGTAGTTAGCTCAGGTGTAGACTCAAACTCATCAATCTTGTAAGCAAGCAAGTAAGTAAACATTTTCGGTTATGCTACCTCAAATTTTCTATGTACTTAAATTAAAAGGGGGAGCAGATGAACAAAAGATCAACTTCCAGAATTTTAGAATGACATTAATTCCATCTGCAAGTCTTGGGAGGAGATCAATAGCATCAGAAAATTTCTTTTTGCGGGTTTGCAATGTATTCTTCATCATTGCTCTGCCATACGAAGCAAAGTTATAAGGTCATAATCATCATCGAGTCAAACAATATGATAACGAACTTAATAGGAAATAAGAAGCCGAAAGAGTTGAACTCAATCAATGTGTTGGCCACAAGATTCAACAATCTCTCTTCAGATATTTCATGATGGGCATGATATAGATTCATGTCTTTTTTCAAGAGAAGAAAATTACATGTAGCAAAACATTATGCAAGAAAACGTAGAAATGACAAGAATTGCAGAGAATCTACATCTAAACATATGCACGAAATCGTATAATGACATAAGAAAAATGCAGAGAATCTACGGCTGGACTATATGCAAGATATCTTGAAATGACATACGCATCGCAGAGAATCTACATTTGAACATATTCAATGTGTAAACGATCGATTCTACTTTTCAAACAGTAAAAGGATGGAAGAAACAATTTTTAAAAAAACGAGATGTTCAATCCACGAGTCCATCATTTCTACGAATATCAACACCAAAAACCTAAAAGATTTCAAGATAACAACCCTAAACGAAGTTCGAATAAGAATCAAGACTAGAAACAGAGGGAAAGCGTCTTACAAATGGCTATGAGAGGTCATGGTCCATTATTGTTCTGGAGAATCATGTTCGTCGTTCTACCAAGAAACTTAATCTTCTCCGTCTAATGCCGATAATAAGAGAAGATAGATCCAATCCAAAATCCTTGTCTTAAGGATTGGAGACTGTTGATTAAAAGGCCAGAAGATAACTTGATAATGAAGAGACGTTACCTTGAAGCTCTAGAAATCAATGGTGAGTAGAGATGATGACGATGAGCGATGAGAAGAGAGAAATAGTAAAGTAGAAATTGGGAAATCTGATTCATACTCAAAACGCGTACCACAAACGTACATATTGTGAATTCAGCGATTAAACCAAATGTTCAAACCGAAATAGATTAAATGACATAACCGGATAAACATAACCGGAATTATAATGTTAAAAACGTAACAAGTAAAGGTTGAAGATGCAGTCTGCATCAATACTTCCTCCCTCAAGGACATCCTTGACCTCAAGGATCGAATATGGGATAACGAGCAGAGAAGTCTTGGTAGAATTCCCAGGTAGCTTGTTCGGTTGGGAAGTCTTTCCATTTGACGAGGATCTTAGTGGCAGCTATGTTTTTGCGCTTGACTACTTTCTTATCAAGGATAGCTTCTGGTTCTTTAGTTGATCCCATATAAGACCACAATTGAGGTACTTCAGTCGACATACCAGCTGGATTGGGGCACAACTTAAGTTGGCTCACATGAAATACATTGTGTACTGCAGCGGTAGGTGGAAGCTCAACCTTATAAGAAACAATACCAACTCTGTCAATCACCCGAAAATGACCATAAAGCGAGGTGAGAGCTTGTGTGGGATCTTGTTGTTTTTGAGGGAGTTCTGTTTATAGGGATGGAGCTTGAGATATAATGAATCTCCTATTGCAAAGTCACAAGATGATCTCTTCTTATCTGCTTTTGTTTCATCCGATGTTGAGCTCGGATCAGGTGGAATTTCAGCATGGTAATTACAGCTTCTAGATTCTGCAAAGACCGATTAACAATCGAAGAAGTGCTCTCACCTGGGAGGTATGGTAAATGTGTTGGTGGAGCTTGACCATACACAACCTTAAAAGGAGTTAGCTGAGTGGATGAGTGATGTGTTGTGTTGTACCACCATTGCAGCCAACGGAAGCCACTTGCTCCAAGTATGTGGTATGTCAGCTGTCATGCACCTAAGGTATGTCTCGAGGGTCCTATTAGTGACCTTTGTCTGAACATCGCTCTGTGGGTGATAGGCTGTAGAATGCTTCAACTCAACTCCTTATACCCGAAATATCTTTTTCCATACTTCACTCAAAAACGTGGGATCAAGATCACTCACAATATCCTTGGGAAACCCATGCAACCTGAAAATGTTATCCAGGTACAACTTAGCCACATCAACAGTTGTATATGGGTGAGACAAAGCCAAGAAATGTGCGTATTTACTGAGGCGATCAACAACCTTCAAGGATACAATGTTTGCCGGATGAAGGTGGGAGACCCTCAATAAAATCCAGGCTGATTGATTCTCAAACCCCATCTGTAATCGGCAGTGGTTGCAGCAGACCCGGCGAAGCTGAGTTATCATACTTATTGTGCTGGAAAATAGAGCAGTTCCTTATGTAGTTTTGGATCTGAGTCCTCATCTTAGGCCAATAAAACAGGCTCTGAATTTTGTGTACTGTGGCATCTCTGCCTGAGTGACCACCTACAAAAGAGTCATTAAGCCATTGCATAATTTGTAATTTCACAGCATTATCATTTCCAACAAGCAACTTCCCTTTTCTGCGTAATTCACCATCGGCATAGGAAAATTGCGGAGGATTAGTGGGATCTCTTTTTCAGATAAGTGATTATCTGTTGGAGGTGGTGGTCAGTTTCCCACAACAACTTTAAGGCATAAAAAAATCTATGGTGTGCTTGAGAGAGAGCTATGTGTAGCAGTTGTGAGCCTGACACACGTGAGAGAGCATCTCCAGCATAGTTTTCTTTGCCCTGCCTATAGTGAATTTCATACTTGTACCCCATGAGTTTAGATAGCCAGAGATGTTGGAATGGAGTGGTTACCTTTTGCTCATTAAGAAACTTAAGACTGCGCATGTCTGTCTTAATTATGAATGGTTGATGAGTATGGTAAGCCCCCCACATTTGAACAACATGAACCACCGCTAGTAACTCCTTTTCATATACCAAAAGGGCTTGGTCGCGAGGGCCTAAGGCACGACTGATGTAGCTGATCGGGTGGTTCCCCTGCATCAAAACTGCACAAATACCCATATTAGAAGCATTTGTCTCCACTACAAATTGCTTAGCAAATTCAGGAAGCGCTAAAACAGGTGTCATTGTTAATGCATTTTTCAATGAATCAAACACTGTAGCAGCATCTTGACCCCAACTGAAACCGTTCTTGTTCAATAAGGAGGATAAAGGCTTGGCGATGATACTATAACCTCAAATAAACCTCATGTACTAGTTGGCTAAACCCAGAAAACTGCGCAACTCCTTCTGAGTTGCAGGCACATGCCATTGTTTTACTGCTGCGATCTTACCATAATCTGTGCTCACACCTTCCTTAGGGATGAAGTGACCCAAATACTCCACTACCGTCGCTCCAAATGTACACTTAGAAGGCTTAAGGTACAATTTTTAATGACGTAGTATAGAGAAAATGTGAGCTAAGTGCAGGAAGTGAGATGCCCAATTAGTACTATAGACGAGAATATCGTCGAAGAACACAAGCACAAAACGACGTGCTACGACCTAAAATAAATGGTTCATGAGGCTTTGAAAAGTACAGGGAGCGTTAGTGATCCCAAAGGGCATTACCAAGTACTCAAAATGTCATGCATGAGTCTTAAAAGCTGTCTTATAAACATCATTTGGGTTCATCCGAAGCTGATGGAATCCTGCTCTTGAGTCCAGCTTAGAAAATAAATTTGCACCACCCAATTCATCCAATAAGTCTTCGAGAAAAGGAATATGGTACTTATCTTTGATAGTTTGTTTGTTTAGGACCCGATAATCAACACAATGGCGCCATGATCCGTCTTTCTTCTTTACCAAGACAATTGGAGAAGCATATGGACTGATACTATGCTGGATAATTCCTTGTTGCAACATATCCTTGACGGTATGATCGATTATGTTTTTTTGCAAAGTGGAGTGGCGGTAAGGGCGTAAACTGACTGGATTTGTACCAGCTGCCACATGAATGGTGTGATCAAACCCTTCTCGAAACAGTGGTAAAGTCGTGGGCTCCATCTGCGCTACCAACGATCTGTATCAATGCAATATGCGGCTCTTGGAGCAGAAGACGATTTAAGCTAGCCCCTTTGATCAACTTATTCGCTGGAGTTGGAGAACCTCGCAGCATATACTTCTTCCCTTTTACGAAGAACTCCATCTTTAATTCAGCAAAATTCCATGCAATGGTTTGAAGTGAAACCATCCATTGTACTCCAAGCACAAAGTTACATAAATCCAAATCCAATATTCAAACTTCACTAGTGAAGTTGTACCCTTGAGCAGACCATTCGAAAGAGCTACACTTGTATTTCGTGGTGACTGGGCCATTTGCTGTCATAACTCTCAACAGTTTGATTGGTTCCATCTTACAACCGAGTTCACAAGCCACTTTGTAATCCAAGAAACTGTGTGAGCTTCCCGTATCAATAAGAACATGGAAGTTCCTTTTTCCACAACGATCTGTAAATCTCATGCAATCAAATGAAGTGTTACCATTCAAGGATGGCAAGACAAAACCGGTGTCAGGGCGGATTCTCCTCGAAAATGTCGAATAGGGCGCGGGAGCCCCAACAACATGACACGATCAGGGAGGATTCTCCATAAAGTATAGCTGACCCGAAGAAGATATTTTCTCAGGACCCGATGCATGAAAGCGACATGGGACTCGCGCAAACCAAGGACCACATCTTTGACTTGTGAAGGACTAAAGTGGGACCTAGGTGATCTCATAAAGCCATTGAAGGGAAGAGAAAACATGTGACTCCTCATATCACGGACCGAGAGGTCACTTTCACCTCGGACCACTCCCTTGGGACCACTACCTCGGGACCGGTCTTCTCTCTCTTCTCCAAAAATGGCTAGTAGCCTAGGGTTTCCTCTTCCTTTGTTTTGTCTATAAATAGACCTTGTGTTTGAATGTAAATATATAAGACTTGAATCAATGAAAATCTCTTTATTCTCTATTTTATTTCTCGCTAGGTTTTCAATTCATGAGTTTAATTGTATGGTGTACCTACAAAGTATGAGGTTGAGGTTACTTATCGGACTACTGGGGAAGTCCCTAGGGGAGCTGAAGTATCTGTATGTTAAGAATATAAGGGTTCTTCTAGAGTTGGATTGTTTCAAACCTCTAGTTATGGAGTCATTCATTGATTTCGATGTTGGGATAAAATCTCACATAATTTTTATTTATGAGAAGTTGCAATTGCTCTATTTGCAACAACCTTAATCATGCTGCTGCAAGGTGTAATACGATTGTGAGGGTTGAGGAAGCTAGTGGTGCTGATAGTAATCGACCTTACAATCCAAAAATGGCTCAAAGTTATAAGAGAGCACTAACAGTTGGTGGTAAATCAAGCCATTCCGGGTCAGGTGATCGTGTTGAGAGACATTATCCAGATCAGGCTTATAACCAGATTAATCATTAATCTAAATGGCTGAGAAAACCACAACCTTCTTCCTCTGTGAGTGTTTTGCGGAATGGAGCTTTAAAAAGGTCTTTGAGAGAGGCTGAAGGTTTTAACAAGGTTCCTAAGGAAACTTTGGTGATTGAGGACCTCTCTCGTTTTGGGAAAGAAACCATTAAGAAGCCTTGGCCTAAACCTTTATGTGAAGTTGAATAGTCTGGAATTTCTTCATTAGCAAAGAAGACCAAAAGGGCTCTGTTTCCAGAGGAAAAAGTGATGCATGTTGCTCCTTCTGCAACATCTGCCCAAGAAGATGAGGTAAGTCAAGATTCCATGACTGAAGAGGCTACATGTGAAGATAATATGGCTGAAGATATTGTTGATGAAGACAATATGCATTAAGATGCTGAAGGTCATAATAATATTTTTGATTAAGATGTTGATGGTTTTAAACAGAAGAAGAAATGCAAGTGAAGAATTAACTACAGCTGATGATTTAAAAGTTATGCAAGAGCATGAAGGTGAGTTCACGATGGAGGTTATGGATGTTAGAATTTAGAGTGTATAATCGTTTGAGAGAAGATATTAAGAATGTTTGTAACATAGATTTTCATTGCAAAAAGATTGATTTTACATAATGTGTTTCAATTCTTTTTGTAGAGAGATAATATGGAAGATAAAACTAAAAACCTAGCCGTCGTTTGTAGTCGTTGGAGAAGAGAGAGAAAATGGTGATCTCGAGGTGTCCAGAGCCCGAGGGAGATAGTGACCCGAGGATGATAGTAGCCCGTCATTTTCTCGGTCATTGCCCAAAGACACAAGGTCACGTGTTGTCCTTTTGCTCCAACGGTAACTTGTGACTAGTTGGATCCTAATTGGACCCTAACTATCTCGATCACGGCCTTTCTTCCTGTTGCGCCAAGGCTACACTTTAAGTTCTCAAAGTGTTGACTTTTCTCGTGCGACTGTTGGCTTTCGGCCTTCGGTACGAGTATTTCGCTACCCGTGCTACGAGACTCCTCGACCTTGGGTACGTGAGTTTTCCGTCCCGTGGTACAAGAATTTCTCGACCAGTGGTACGAGATTCTCGTGTGGCGGTACGAGTATTCTTCGTCCCGTGGTACGCGAATATCTCAACTGTTAGTCCGAAAGTTTTCGTCTTGCGGTACGTGAATCCTCGACCAGCGGTATGAGAGTTTCTCGACCTGCAGTACGAGAGTTGATGTACCGCGGTACGATGATCCTCGGACTGCGATACCTGATTCCTCGGTCTGCGGTACATGAAATCTTCCTGTTAATTTTCTGTTGACTTTTTCCACAACTTTATTTATTTTTCTTGATCAATACTCCCCTTCAAGCTTAGCCATAAATGGACATGTTGGTTAAACTTGGAAGATCCGGGGATTGCACTTCATTAACAACCTTGGAGATAAAACCTCATGGGAAAAAACTCATCCAAGGGAAAAATAGTGTACTTTCCCCGGAAAGGGGACCTTCGATCAAGGTCTTGTAAGGTCCACAAGTCCGAGTTTGTTGTAGATATGATCACAAACTTTAAGACTTGCAGCTTTGGTGAATATATCCGCCAATTGATCTTCACTCTTGGTATAGCATGGAAGTGTATTTCCATCTTTAATCTTCTCCCAAACCTTATGGCAATCAATTTTGATGTGTTTGGTCCTTTCATGGAACACCAAGTTAGGTTCTATGTGGATTGCCGCCTGATTATCACAATGCATGATGATCGGTTTCCTTAATTCAATGCCAAGATCTTTGAGGAGAGCTTTCAGTAATGTTAGTTCACTTGTGAGCTTCCTCATTGCCCAATATTCGGCTTCGACGCTTGAGCAAGACACTACTTTTTGTTTCTTAGTCTTCCAAGTCACCAAATTTCCTCCAATGAATGTGCAATAGCCCGTTATAGACTTCTTATCATTCCTATTACCGGCCCAATCCGCATCACAATATCCCACAATTTTGGTGTTCTTGTTCTGGCTCATCCATATTCCACAACACAGGCTTCCTTTTAGATAGCTTAGTATTCGTTCCACCATGCTCCAATGATACATTGTTGGTTCTTGCATATGTTGACTTATTTGATTAACGGCATAGCAAATGTCTGATCTTGTAATTGTTAGGTAGATAAGTCTTCCCACAAGGCGTCGGTATTGTGCCGGATTTTCATAGGGTGTATCATCTTTCTCCCCTTTTCGACTAACCATGTAGTCATCTTCAAGGGGAGTCTTGGCTGGTTTGGACCCTAATTTCTCTGTTTCATTCAAAAGCACAAGAGTATATTCCTTAATGAAAGAAAGAGACCGTCCGAAGAACGACACACTTCAATTCCTAGGAAATATTTTAGTTCACCAAGATCCTTAATATCAAAAATAGAGTGAAGATATGTTTTAGTAGAGGAGATATCATCCTTATCATCTCTCGTGATGATCAAGTCATCTACATTGATGAGTACTACAATGATGCCATTCTGTCCATGAGATGTGAAGAGTGTATTATCAACTTCGGATTTGGCGAATCCCCAATCCTTGAGTGAGGAACTTAGTTTGTGATACCAAGCACGTGGTGATTATTTGAGTCCGTAGATAGCCTTCCTTAGCTATAATACTTTTCCCGGTTGAATTGTGTTTTCAAGATCGGGAGGAGGATACATGTAGACTTTCTCTTTATATTCACCCTGTAAGAAGGCATTTTTGACATCCATTTGCCACAAATTCCACTCTAGATTGGTGGCCAACGATAGCACAACTTGCACCGTATGAAGTTTTACAACGGATGCAAAAGTGTCGGTGTAGTCTTGGCCGTATGTTTGAGTGAAACCCTGTGCAACCAATCATACTTTATGTCTTTCAATCTCACCATTGCTCTTGTACTTAATGGTGAATATCCAGCGAGAGGTGAAAACTTTCTTTCTGGGTGGTAATTCTGCTTCATCCCATGTATGGTTACGTTCCATTGCTCCACATTCATCTCCAATAGCATCTTTCCATACTTTATGCTTTTTAGCCTCACCATAACTTGTTGGAATCTGTTCAAGTGAAATTTTTCCAAGGAATGATTGATGTTCAATAGGCAAAAGGTCAAGAGATCATACCGATTGGATTGGATGAGCTACGAATTGATTGTTATAATAGACACGGGTATTTCTTAGCCTTGATCTTCTTCTTAGTGGTGGATGAGCTAGGATTTTGTTGTTCCCTTCCTTATTAGCTGTGTTCTTTTGAGATTCTAGTAGAAGTTGCTCGGATGAATTTTCCATATTGTCATCGTTTTGTTCGGATTTTACGGTTGGTAATGCACTTATGTGACTGGGTTGCTTGTTCAGATTCTTATCCGAGTCTTCGGATGATAAGTCTGAGGGATTGTACACTTTGGCGTAGGTTTCGTTCGAATCTTCTTCCATCTTTTCATTATCCCGAAGTCATTCTAATATATGTATAAGACCTTCGGCTCTATCCGATGGTGTGTGAGCTAAGTCTTTGAGCTCATTCGAATTTTCCACTTCATGAAAGCTCTTTTCTTCAAGGAATTTAATATCTCTTGAGATTATAATTTTCCTTGTTGTTGGATTGTAACACTTGATCCTTTTTGTGTTGTTGAGTAGCCTATGAACATACATCTTATGCTTTTCTCATCCAATTTGTTCCTAAGTTCTCCCGGTACAAGTACAAAATAAACACATCAAAACACTCTTAAGTAATTAAATGATGGAACTCAGTTGTTGAGTACCTCAAAAGGAGATTTATCTCGGAGAACTTTTGTTGGGGTACGATTGATGAGGTAACACGCTGTCATGACGACATCACTCCAAAAACGTTTAGGGAAATTTCTATGGAACATCATTGATCGAGTGACTTCCATGAGATGTCGATTTTTCCTTTCGGCCACTCCATTTTGTTGGGGTGTATAAGGACAACTTGTTTGGTGCTCTATTCCATTCTTTGCTAAGTATTGTTTGAACCTTTGACTAGTGTATTCCCCTCCACTGTCCGATCGTACACCTTTCACATTAATTCGGTAATGATTAGTTACATAGGTGTGAAAATTGACAAAAGCCTCATATACTCGGTCTTTAGAGGGTAGAAGAGTTTGCCATGTAAACTTTGATTTTCTCTAGACAAACATGGTGAGGTCCATACATCCGAGTGGATTAATTCAAAACATTTCTCATAATTAGTAGATGATTTTGGAAAAACAGCTTTACAATATTTGCCACGGATACAAGCTTCACATTTAAGATTATCAAAGGAAATACTATGTAACATTAACTCGAATGCCCTACTATGAATATGGCCTAATCTAGCATGCCAAATGGCTTCATTACTATTAGCAACTACAAAATTTAAAGCATTAGATAGAGTAGAAGAATTATTTGTGTCGTCAAACACATAAAGCCCTCCTTGAGTTACTCCGCTCCCAAGAATAGATCCGGTCTTAATATCATGAAATTTTACATCATTAAGGCTGAAAATAACATTGCAATTTAAATCATTTGTGACCTTATGAACTGAAATCAAACTTGATGTAAAATTAGGAAGATAAAAAGCTTTGGTAATTTTTCTTAAAAATTCTTAAGTCTCCAGTTCCCTTTAATGGAACTTGATGGCCATTAACAACAATTACATTGCCAACCGCTGTTTTAATATTGTGAATACGATTCGGGTCACAAATCATGTTGTGAGATGCACCGGAATCCACAATTAAGGATTTTGTAGACTTAAGGGTAAATAAAGCTTCACCGGAATCCTTGATTTGGGTTAATGACTTGATGAGATAGTCAAGGCTGGTTCGGCGTTCCATCTCTTGTGCCATGGTTGTGTGAGCTAAACCATTGTCCACGTCCATGGGAGTTGGTCCATTATAACCTTGCTCAATTGACTTGCTTCATCATTTGACTTTGAGGAATTAGCCCAGGGTTGTCTTTCAACTTGTTTGGCGTGAAGTGAGGATGTAGTATCCAACATTTGTCCTTGATATGCCCTTTTTTCTTGCAATGGTCGCATATCAAAATTTTCCTATTCGTTAATTTGTATACTCCTTTGTTTTCCGAGACAAGTTCCCCAATGCCACCAAATAACCCAAGGCTTCCTTTTTCCTTTTGAATACGGGCACATAAATCATCTAAGTCCCGGAGTTTGTCATCCCTAAGAATATGGACTATGAGGTTGTTGTACCTTCGACTCAATGTTAGGAGAAGACTAAATACCCAGTCTTATTCTCGCATTTTGTTGATGATTTCCGGATCCGTAGTCATGGGTCTGAACATTTCTAGTTCAGCCCATAGGGCTCTCCATTTTCCATAGTGAGAGGTAAACTCAATATCATCTTGAGTTAAAGAGTTAATTGCTTTTTGGACTTCAAATACCCTTGTGAAATTGGAGATAATTTTCAAAAAATTTCTTGAGGGTTTCCCAAAGTTCTTTAGCGGTCTCAAAATAAAAGTATGACTCGTGAATCGGTGGATCTAGTGACCTTTGGATAATCACCATGACAACTTGGTCTTCTTGAAACCATTTGCTATATCCCTGGAGACCACCACTTGTTTTCCATTAACACTTGTGACTTGATTAGGTGCAGCTCCAAGTTCAACATGTTCCCATATGCCGTGTCCACCGAGTATGGTCTTCACATTTCTTGCCAATAGAAGGTAATTAGGGCCTTTGAGAATGACATGAACTCCCAAAGGTTTTAAGTTCACCATTAATGAAGTAAGAAGAAATATTATCCAACGGGTAAAGCGAAAAAGATTAAAGATTTAAAGAGAAGAAGATTTGAAGGGGACGAAGAATAGAGAGATTTTGAGATTTAGAGACTCACCAAGATAAATCTTAGCTCTGATACCATGTTAGAATTTAGAGTGAATGATCGTTTGAGAGAAGAAATTGAGAATGTTTGTAACATAGATTTTCATTGCAAAAAGATTGATTTTACATGATGTGTTACAAGTCCTTTTATAGAGAGACAATATGGAAAATAAGACTAAAAACCTAGTTGCCGTTTGTAGCCGCTGGAGAATAGAGAGAAAATGGCGATCCCGAGGTGTTCGGAGCCCGAGGGAGATAATGACCCGAGGATGATAGTGACCCGTCCTTTTCTCGGTCTTCGCCCAAAGACACAAGGTCACATGTTGTTCTTTTGCTCCAACGGTTACTTGTGACTAGTTGGATCCTAATTGGACCCTAACTATCTCGACCAAGGCCTTTCTTCCCGTTTTGCCAAGGTTACACTTTGATTTCTCAAAGAGTTGACTTTTCTCGTCCGACCGTTGACTTTCAGACTCTCGGCCTTCGGTACAAGTGTTTCGCTACCCGCGGTACGAGACTCCTCAACCTTGGGAACTGAGTTTTCTGTCCCGCGGTATGAGAGTTTCTCGACCAGCAGTACGAGATTCTCGTCCTGCGGTACGAGTATTCTTCGTCCCGCGGTACGAGATTCTCGTCTTGCATTACGAGTATTCTTTGTCCCGTTGTACGCGAATATCTCGACCGTCAGTCCGAGAGTTCTTGTCATGCGGTACATGAATCCTCGACCACCGGTACGAGATTTCCTCAACCCACAGTACGAGAGTTTTTCGACCTGTGGTATGAGAAATTCTCGATATGCGGTACGAGACTCGATGTACCACGGTACGATGATCCTCGGACTGCGATACCTGATTCCTCGGTCTGCGGTACATGAAATCTTCCCGTTGACTTTTTCCATAACTTTATTTATTTTTCTTGATCAACAATGGACGCCTTTAATCGTGAGCTTGAGAGAAAGGAAAAGTAGATAAAAAACCAGGTTCTCATGGTGCAAGAAGTGGAGACTGTAAAGCCACCATTGGTACCAATTAAGAACTCGGTCAAGCAAGCTACTCCACTTAGAGGTGCAAGCTCTAACAAGATGAAGACCCATATCATCCTCTCGCCAAGGAACAACAAGTTGGTAGGCAAATCGAAGTCAGCTAGAGAATGCGTTTCTGAGGATCATTCCTCAAAATTTTGTTTTTTATATGATTTAGTCCCTTTATTGGAAATGCCAAGGTGTTGGCAATAAGTTGACAATATGTTTTCTTATATATATTTGGAAATTTCACAAACCAGATTTTCTATTTTTGTGTGAAAGCCAAAATAGCGTTGCTTTTATGGAAAAAATAAAATCACATTTGGGTTATTATTCGTTGATAACGATAGAACCCGTTGGAAGTTATGGTGGTTTATCTCTTATGTTTTATAATTTTTATAATGCTATGGGTTTTTTTTTGTCAACAAGATACCATTAGATTGACAATAAAACCCAATCCATAGTCTAAATCTCCAAATGGAGTAGAATGAGATTTGAACTCACCATCTCATGCCTAGCTAAATCAGAGGAAAACCAACTGGGCCACCTGTATAATGTTATGGTTAATTATAAAGATAAGAGAATGACTGATATTTCTTTTTGAAGTTCAAGGTCATAAGGTTTTAATAACTTTTCTTTATGGAGAGCCCATCTCTCATCTTCGTGATCAAGTTTGCGAAAAACTAACCTCATTTGGGATTTCTAGAGATTACCAGTGGTTGGTTTTGGAAGATTTTATCGAATTATCGGGCAACCATGAGAAATCGGGGGGGGGGGGGGGGGGGGGGGGGGGGGGGGGGGGGGGGGGTTCATAAGGAGTGCAATTTTAATTTTATAATTTAATCAAATGATCCATAATTGTGGACTAACTGAATTCTCTTGTCTAGGAAACTCATGGTCTTTGAGAGGTGTTAGAGAATACAATGTGGTCCGGTGTAAATTGGACAAAACATATGGTAATGAAGATTGACATAATAATTTTTTTGGAATCTGAATTGTTTTACTTGGAGATGATAGGCTAGGATCACCTTCCTATATTTGGTTTCTTTCGTGAAAATGGTGTTTTTAAATCACAGTTTCACTTTGATAAAAGGTGGATTGGGAAGAAATGTTTCTCTAATACAATGACTCTTTGGAAAGGGATCCCATGTAGACCTAATCTATCATTCTCCAATAAGATTCAGAAATGTTGTGACGAACTTTCAATATGGAGAAAGAAAAATATTCCCTTAGGCAAGGTAAATATTCTTATGCTCCAACGAAAATTGGAAGACTTTTCAAAATGATAATAATAGAGATACTTTGGAAATTCAAAAGGTCAGGGTATAATTAAAGAAGGTTTATGAAGACGAAGAAATTTATTGGAAGCAAGAAAGTCGAAACAAATAGCTCATGAAAGAGGATTGTAATACTAATTTTTCATGCCCAAACCAAATAAAGGAGGGCTCGTAATAGGATTATGGGTCTTCTGAACAATGCGGGTTGGTTGACTAAAGATGTTAAGATGAGTGAGGAGGCAGTTTGATATTTTTCAAATTTGTTTTCGCCGTCAAGTCCTGATTCAATAGAGGAGGCTCTTAGCGGCATTGATTCTAAGATTTCTCAAGATGATAATATAACATTGATGACTAGGGTTAGAAATTGTTAAGTTGGTAAACGATTTTTTTGGTTCAAGGTTGTTTTGAAATGGGTCTGAGTAAGACAACAATTTGTTTTATCCAAACAATATCTCGTCTTACTAAGATATCTAAATTTCGTTATATTAGTTTATGCAATGTTGGTTCAAGATTATTTCCAGCTAATTGTGACTAAGGATTTTGAAAATTCATCTTCCTTTTCCCCATTGCCCGAACAAATTCTACTTGGGGAGGCTGGCTTGCTGAGGTCTAGGTAGTGTTTCTGCTCACATATTGTTTAGACGTTGGATCCAAATTTAATCTTGTTCTAAGGGACATTTTTGCAGTTGCAGCCTCTCTTTTTTGAGCTTGTTCCCTGGAGATTTTTTGGACAAATGATCTGTTTTTTTCTTCCCCGCAGGTCTTCTTAGCTTCTTACAAATTAGAGGTATCACAGGAGGAGATGGAGAGCCCTCATCCAATGGGTGCGAAGGTCCCAAACGGAGAGTAGCGGGAGCCGTTATTCACCAACAGATGACAGAAGGTAGCAGGAAGCCGCTGAGCACTTCTAGAGGTTGGAGATCAATTCTCCGCAGGCTCAGGAGAATGTCTCTAATGTACCTAAGTTTCCCTTAAAATAATTGGAAAAAACGAATAACGCTCCTCTCGATTTTGCTTTATCCGCGCAAATAAATATTTAAAAGCTAACCTAAATACCCTCCACTACTACTCTATCAACGTTACACACCAAAAGAAATTCGAGCCGTTAAATTGTTCCTTCTTTCGATTCTTCTTCGTCAACGTCACTCTCTTACTTCTTGTAATCTCCGTTTAGATCTTCAAACTGACGTTATCTAAAGCTGTTAATAACTCTGCGTTTTAAATTTCTTCTCCGTTCGAATTCTCCCTTTCCGGATTTGCAAAACCGCTGTTTTATGGTAAGTTCATAAATCTAAAGATTTTCTCGTTTTGAATTTTGAATAACAAAACAAACTTCAATCATTCTTTGGTTTTCTTTAAAGCAAATTCTATCACCAAACAATTTTTCTATTTTTTGCTTATTCCTTCTTTGGGTTTTCCGACTAGTAAAGTAGAGAGTAGAGAAAGTGGAATCGGATTTTCTGGCGATTGTTTAGTTTCGACAAAATTAATTAGATCGTTCAAGGGAGAGTTTTTTTTTTTTATTTGGGTACTATTCCAGTAATCTCGCCGAACATTATCTTCATCAGTTACTCCGGCCACTAGGATTCAGGTTCGATTCGTGTCTTGATTTTTTAAAAATTCGATCTTTAAATTCGTCTCTAGGGTTTCTGCAGGCTTTGAAGATGCCAAGGGTAGTTTGGTCATTTAGTTAGGGTTTGACTCCATGTTTACTATGATCAAGTCTTGAGTTTCTGAATCTCAGTGTATAAGCAATACATGATCATCAAAGGCTGTTTATTTCATTTCATTTATTGAATGAATTTAACTTTCATTGAGCAAATTGTTTGTTAGATTCGCTTTAAACACTCTTGTAGTTGGTCACTGACGTTAAACTCTTGCTCTAAGAGTAAGACTCTGCTGCAAAATGTTAACTTTTCATAGACTAGGGCAGAAGATACGATATATATCTTTCAATGTATTAATTTGCTTTTATATGTTACAATGCAGCTGTAGTTGCGGTAGCATCCTCTTGCGCCAATGAAGAAGCTTTTCTTTTTTAGATCATCATCTGGTAATGAAACTGATAAACAGGTTTACTGCGAAAAAGCAGCAGATAGTAAAGTGAAAACCCAAGCTAAGAGTCAAGCTGAACAAGAGTTCGATAGTCCCAAGCCACAAGGTGAAGTTTCTGGTGGTCCAGCTCTTCGAAGAAGCCTTTCATTGTCCTCGGCTGGTGCCCGTTTTGATAAATTTGGAGACACTTCCATGAATGATCTAACTACTGCTGCTAAAAGCAGGCGGTGGAATCATTCATCACGGTATACTTTTGACGTTCTTCATTCTTATAAGATTGCTGATTAACGATTCTCAATTGTTTTAATGATATTTATGATATCTTGGTTCAATATTTAGATCAAACCACTGACAAACGATGTAATGAGTACTATGTGGCAGATGCTTTACTCCAGAAAGACAATTTAGAGAAAGGCAGTGTGAGGCAGACAAGTTTCTACATGATTCCTCTGGGAGTTCGTCTTCTTGTTCTAGTAATGTCTCTAGTAAAGTTCTGGACCGTTATATTGATGGAGAAGAGTATTTAGGACGGTGCAAGCAAAAGAGTAGTTCTCCACACAGTGAAATCTCTGGGAATACAAACCAACGGAGGCTTCCACCCCGAGTCAAGTGGACTGTCCCTACATCATCATCAGACATTTTTTTATGAGAAAAGAAAGTCCCACTCATTTAGAGAAGTTAAAGGAACCCGCCTTCGGTTCTCTTCTACTGATTGTGTGGACAATGGCTCGAGACATGGATCACCTCGTTCGCTTGCAAGGAATGTCATTGAAAGACTCTCTCAGACTAATGGGAAGTCAAAGGGTTCAAACCACAAAACCCATCACAATTCAAGATGTCTGTGGTGGATCCCGTAATAGAACTTTTGAATCAAGCTCAGATGTTGCTGCCAATGTTTCACTGGCTGAACATTATGAACCTGCGAATGGATATTATGTGCAGGATTATGGAGAGCACCAGAAAAATTGTATACGTCCTAAGAATATGGGACGATATTGACTCCGAGCTAGAAGTGAAAATCAAAGAAGCTGAGGAGAGAGTGAAAGTGTTCTCTGAAGAACTGGAGCAGCAGAGATGCCTTTCAGACTGTGACTTTGATGTTTCATCTTTGGTTGGGGCAGTTAGAAAACTGGAAGATGAAAGGCTTAACTTGGCATTTGAGAATGTAAATCTTTTGCGAACCCAAATGGTTGACAGGGCTTCTGCCAGGGAAGAAATCAAATGGATGAAGTCAGATTGGAACTTGCATATACAAAGAGTAGAAAAGGAGAAAAGCGAGTTGCAGACTGGGCTGGAGAAAGAGCTTGATAGAAGGTCTGGCGAGGTGGACGTCAAAGCTTGAAAAATTCCAGCTTGAAGAGAAAAAACTCCGAGAGCGTGTCCGAGAGCTTGCTGAGCAGAATGTCTCACTCCAGAGAGAAACTATCGGCTTTCCACGAAACTGAGACAGAAAACAAAGACATGATAACACATTTGGAGAGAAGAGTTGCTGAGTTGACTACGACAGCAGATGAATTGCATGAAGAGAACACTTATGTTAAACAAACTCTCTCCCAGTTACAAGAGAGCTATGCAGGTGCTACCGAAGATCTTGATTTCCTGAAAAGAAACTTTGAGGAGAAGGATAAAGAATGCAGGGAGTTAAACAAATCTATTACGAAGTTTCTGAGAACTTGCAAAGAACAGGGGAAGACAATTGAGGGGACTTCGAGATGGTGTTTTTGAGGAGGGTAAGAAGCAACTTCCAGAGAAGTTGGACCAGTTAGTCAAGAAATTGCAAGTTGAGCAGATAAGGTTAACAGGGATCGAGCTTTCACTTAGAAGGGAAGTAGAGTCAATGAAGCTTGAGTCTGACTCTCTTCACCATGAGAATATTTTTCTACTGAATCGATTGAAAGGGAATGGTCACGAAATAGACATTACAACCCTGAAGCTAGATAATGAGTTGAACATGCGTGTCTGCTACTTACAAGACCAAGGACTCTCGATGTTAAATGAGAGCAGCCAGCTGTGTTACAAGTTACTGAGGTTCATCAAAGGGAAATTAACTCAGTTTCCTGAATCCAATCATGATACTCAGTCATTGAAGGATGGATTAAGTGAGCAGTATATGATTGATTCTGAAATGAAAGTCCATGGAATAAGGCATGGAACTGAAAACTTGAAGAGAAGTTTGCAAACAGTGACCAGTGTGGCAGCTTCGAATGCAGAATCGTCTTGCTCAAGTACTGGTAGGCCTACGGAACAGAGAAACCAATCAGTTGAAGTGAGTTTCCAAGAATATAATTTCTTAATTTCTCTACCCACTCTCATTTTTCATGCTTTGGTTTACAGAATATGTGGCTAACGTTTAGCCCAATCTCATGTAGGAATCCCTACGAGCTGAACTGAGAACTGAGACTCTAATCACAAGTTTATTGCGAGAGAAATTGTACTCCAAGGAACAAGAAATCGAACAGCTCCAAGCAGAACTAGCGGCAGCAGTACGAGGTAATGTGATTCTAAGAATACAAAGCAGTCTTGACAATCTCTCAGGTAAGACCCACGAAGTGAAAGACCTCAAGCTCCAGGTATTACAAAACAAGAATAACCCGTTCTATGTCTGTTTTTGTGTCTCTTGGTATGAGGATACTGTTCTTAATTATTGATGTAACTATATACTGAGGCTTCTTGACATCAGATGTTGAAGAAGGAGGAGAGAATAAACCGGCTTGAAAACAATGTCCAGGAAGTGGCAAAAGACACAGCGAGCACGAAAACACTATTATCAAAAGTGTCTGATGAAAGAGACCAGATATGGAGAGAGTTGAGACAATGCTGTGAGAAAAACATGCTTTTGAAGTCAGAGAATGAGACATTGAAAGAACGAATAGATAAATTGGAGGAGAAGGTTTTAGAGAAAGAAGGACAGATCACAATACTACAAGACACAATGGGAAGCAAGCGTCTCAATCTCTGAATTTTTTTACTTTTTGTTCAGAGTTTTTCAGAATTTAGTTTCTTTCACACCTCTTATCATCTTTTTTTTCTTCTTGTTTCTTCAATGATGGGTAAATTCATTGGGGACTATAGATAGATAAGATTTTTTTTCCTTTTTTTTTTTTTTTTTTTTTCTTTTTTGGGATTTCTCATCTCAAAGTTGGCTTTCTGATTTGTACTTAAAGAGCTTAGAGCATCTCCAAAGGGGACATCTCCAAAGGGGACATTTAACATGGGTTCTTAAAAATTTAGGGATTTAAATTAAATAAAAAAAGGTTAATTTGTGTAGAATGGTTTCTTAATTGAGAAACTTAAGAAGTATTAAGAGACCCACACGTGTTAATTTCTCATTGGACCGAGATTTTACACTTAGAAAAATCCACTTCTCGTCGAGGTCGAGATCTCTCATTTTTTTGTTTTTGCGAAATCTGATATGCGACTCTTTCATCCTCCTCTCAAATCGACATCGAAGACCTGCAAAATCAACTAGTTAAATCCACTTTCTTTCTCCCTCTCGCATTCGATCTCTTCACGGAAACGCTGCTTCTACTGCTGCGACTTTTCCCTTTCCTTATGGAGCTTGGTATTCTTCTTAAACCTCTTCTCGTATGCATAACCATCATCAACTTGGATATAATGGTCCATATGGTGATGGATATAACCTCCTGCCACGATAATTTCACTCTTGAGCCCTAGTTTCTTCTACGCAGAGAAGTTCGACGATCTGAGCTTCCGCTCTTGGCCTGTTAAGAATCGTTCAACAATTTTGAAGCATATTTGATTGATCGAAGAACTTATGACCTTGTTCTTCTTTTTCGATATCTAATCATATGTATGCCTTGTTCTTATTTCTTGAAGTTACATTTAGATTGGTTTCAACATTAGTTTTATTGCTGGATTATATCATCACTGTTTCGTTTTGCGTAATCAATTTTGGAGTTGATGATTTCGATTTGTGATGTTTCTTAGTTCAATGGTTTAAGAGGTTCGTTATTGCTAAATTCATTTCTGAGTAATTTCTTAGTTAATAGGTTAAGATGTTCGTCATATCTCAGTCATACCAGCTGAGTAATGCATCTTTTTCCTCCCAACTGATTGTTATGATATAATTTCTTTATTAGTTCCATATCCTTCTCACCAGCTTAAGTTGTTGAAGAATTTTAGTATACTTACAGATATATATTGTGTTTGAATTTTAGTTCACTTGTTTAATTAAACTAGTTAGTTCCGTTAAAATTACTGGATTTCCTTTTGGGAAATTTCTGTTGTTAGTTTTGTTTCAATTATTGACTTTCACTCTAGAGCTGCATCACATGTGATGCAAAGTCCACAACTGTTTCTTCTAGGTACTTTTTGCTTCTAAACCAATAGTTATTGCCAAGTATCTTTCATTGGTGAGCACTCCCCACTATCAATGGACTTATATGTTGAGCCGTCAGATACTTCAACTTCGCATGGTCTATTACATTCGAGGTTGATAGCCAGAGGAGACAAGTATGTGAGTTTTCTTCTCCGATAATGTATATATACAACACAATTCTTTGTGAGTGACAACAACAAAACTAATGTCTTCCTTGGTTGTTATGAATTTCTTGTTGCAGTGATCTTACTTACAATAATTTCTCTAAACTTCCAAGAACTGCAAACTGCTCGAATAACTCTGTGTAAGAAGATCAACAAACATTTCAACTTCTGGTGCCTTCAAATTCGTAAGCATTTTTTTTCTTCTCATGAATTTTGAAAAGATTTTGATGTATATAACACTCAAAAGAATTGATTCTTGTTCCAGCCAGGTAACTAACTCTCAAACACAAAAGCAAATGCTTCAGTTTCTGGGCTTAGTTACAGGTATTGTTTTATCAAAGGTTTTGACATTTCCAGTTAACTGTGAATGAGTTTGATTTGTTATGTGAATGTGAATGGTATTGTGAATGGTTCATTTGTATCATTTCAGCATTAAAATTAAATGTCAATCATTTTTTTTATATAAGAACCCCTTCTACTATTGGAGGGAGAAAAAAATTAAAATTCATAGTAAGATTCTTAACTATTACAAAACCATAATTTATATTAAAAAATTAGTTAAAAACCCCATAGGGGTTCTTATTGTTGGAGGTGGTCTTATAGACTTGGGGGTGAAGTTTATGAATAATAAAATGGTACAGTCTATCTAATAGATCATGACAAGCCATTTGCTATAAAAAACATTCCAACAATAATTTTAGCGTAGATGTACGAAAATGGGAACTGTAATAGTAAAAATTACGGTAATAGGATCAAGACAGTTTAAGTGAAGAAGTTAATGATTTTCGGGTGAAATTACTCATGTATAAAGGAAAGGGATGGACTGTAGCGAAACGGGAAGTGAAAATAAACAGATTGCAGTTTTAAACATGACACATTTTGGGCGGGAAAGTGTGATGCTATGTTATTTTTGTTTGATCAGATTTTTACTGGGGTACACATGATTCGATGTTGATTTGATGTTGATTCAAAGTTTGGTGATTCGATGTTGCTCTTTGGTTTTCAAAGAGGTCGTGAAGTAGAGGGAGTTGAAGTAAAATAAAAGGTAGTACTTGCGGTACAAACCCAAAAAAAAATAGGCGGGAGAAATCTTTCACTAATTGTGTGGTTGTATACATAAATGTTATATGTTATTTGTAAAGAGAGACCGTAGAAGTAAGGAACAATAAATGATATGTGTAATGTACTGTTAATTACAGAATAACTAGATGAGAAATAACGTGAGTGTTTGATTAAGAGCGAATACTCTATGCAAATAAAAACCGGTTTTTATGATGCTTTCAGGGTAGTTCTTTGGAGGATGGAAATAGTTGTTGTTATTATAGTTGGAACATGGGAGTATTCTGTTGGTGGTTGCTAGAACTTTGTGGTAACGAAAAATTGTATGGCGAAGTGCAATCTGATGGAAGATAGAATGACTTACCAGAAACGGAAGGCAAGGATACCAAAAAAAATTAAATATGACAAAGGAATAGTTACAGGGACATGTAATAACGATGATACATGTGCGAGATGGGGAATGTAATTCGACAAAAGATGAGGATGACTTGGAAGAGTATAGGTTGAATGAAATGATTAAGTCAAGAAGATAGACTTGTTAAAGCCCAAGAACGCTTTGAGGCAAGGGAGCCATCAAATACGATAAGGTTTCATAGTGTTTTTGAAATAGAGGACAAACATTATGGCAAACAGATGTTTTCCTACTTCGGAAGGCATGAGCATAGAGGAAGAAGATGATCGATTATTCTCCATGATGAGGAGATATAGGGGGACATAATGAAATCAAACAATGATTGAAGAGAATGGTCCACAAGGTGCAATATATATCGGAAAAGTGTTTACGAACAAGGCAGAGATGCAAACAACACTTGCAATCAAATGCAATCAAACGACTATTTAGCTTCAATCAATCATGCTATTCGGATATAACTCGCAGTTGGAGGGTTTAGGGCCACATAGTCGGGTTGGAATAAGAGAATATAGAAGTTCAGACAACCACTCTAACGCACACGCATGACATAGTTTCAAGGGAACAATATATATATATATATATATATGTATATATATATATATATATTCCTGCAAAGAAATAGCTCAACTCCTGAAATCTAAATTTGCGCTACATCCTGGTGATGCGTCACAAGGGTCACAGAGGGGTTTTAGGTTCGATCATTTTGTCGGTAAAGAGGAAAAGACTCGGGAAAAGTCGGAAAGATGAGAAGTGATAGTTTTGAGACTCGGTCTAGTGGCAACCGAGATCTCCGAGGGATGGACACGATGGAATGAGGGAAAAAGAGGGATTGATGGATTGAGAGACAACACGTGAGTGGTGGCTCTACTCACGATTCGGTCTACTTAGCCGTCGGGAACCCGGTTCAACGGCGGCTAAGGGTTTCGGTGCGAGTCTCACACAACGAAAGGGATAAAACTGATTTCATTCAAGGAGACTAACCTCAAAATAAACACACAAGGGTCCCTTTTATAGGAAAGACAAAAGAAAGGAAGCCCTAGACACGTGGGTATAACGACGCGGAATAAAGGTCCGTACAACCTAATGGCTAGAAAGCCTAACGGCTATAAATAAAGATAGAGATGGACGCGGCAAGCGGAGTTGCGTGCCCATGCGCTAAGTGCCTGGCCTCGTTAAAACCTCCCTTGGGAAACCACTTGGGACAAAACCAAGGTGAGGAAAAAGAGTGCCCAGCTTCCTTAACGGCTTAGGGTTTTCACCTTGAGATGGTGAAGACCGATCGGATAACCTCCTTGAGATGGTGAAGACCAATCCTCGATCATACGACTTTAGGAACTCGGTCACGTACAGGTTGCACTTTATTTACGTATTCCGGGCTGCCGTCTTGGACCTAGTGGTGATCCCTGGGTCAATGGTCGGCGCTCGGACTGGTCCTTGTGTCCCGCGGTTGGGTCCTTCGGCTATTCTGTTGTCCGCTTTCTGTCCGATAGGTCGGGACTCATCACCTGGGATTGTTTTTATGAGTTGTGAGTTCTTATATCGTACATGAAAGGATGTAATGCAAAAGAAAAAGCAGTAATAGAAACGTGGGAAAGTGCTGAAGGAAGTTATAAGTTGTTGACACAGTATTAGCATTTGCTTAAACAAAGCAATCCTAGGAAAATTACTAACCTTGTAACCCTATCTGGTTGGAAAACAATTTGCAAATTTAAGTTCTTGTTCTTTACATTGGATGCTTGTGTAAGACCCGCAACTTTCATGTACAAAGTAATTATAGTGGATGAGACTAGAATAAAAGGAAAATTCAAGGGGTGTATGCAAACTACAAGTTTCAAAGCTTCCAACATCCAAATAATGCTTATTGAGTTTGGGGTTGTTCACAGTGAAAATGATGTTTCATGAACATTGTTTTTTGAGCAATTATGTATGGTTGTACCTGATGCAATGGACTTAGTTTTTGTATATAACCGTCACAACTCAATATATGTAGCTTTACGAACTGTTTACAATCGGCAAGGCATGGAGCATGTGTAGTGCATCTGAACATAAATGTTAAAGCAAGGTTTGATCGCCACAAAGGCCCCATGAGTAGTAATGTTGTTGAGAGTCTAAATGCAGCAATAGCTAAATCTTTGGAATGCCCAATAGTGTCAATGATTGAGGGTATTTTAATGTTGCTGATGAAATAGTTCTACACTAGACGTGGGAAGGTAAATGTAGAAGTTGGACAAACAACACCTAAAATTAAAGAAATAATGAAGGCCAATCTATGTGATGCTATATGCCACGTAACTCAAATGTTTTTGAGTTTAAAGATAGGAAAGACAATTCTTTCATCGTTTACCTTAATTATAAATAGTGCACTAGTTTAAGAATATTGGGATACTTTGTTGTCATGTGCTGGCCGCAGCTATGCATAAAGGTGAGAGCTTAATAGGGCTGAATAGGTGTACAAAGTGTATGGAAGCAGGGGATAACAGAGCCAGGTGCACGACTCATATATCATAAGGTAATGGTAGGTATGAAATGGTAGCATATGCGGTGGAAGTGTGTTTAAAATTGTTTTCTCAATGCAAATGTAAGGCAAATGGGAGGAGGAGAAAGGAGAAATTTTTTAAATGTATAAAGTGTTGCATGGGGAGGGAAAGGATCCATAAATTTTTTTAGAGACGGGAACAAGGATTGTAAAAGACTTTTGGGAAAACAAATGATGTTCACAAGTAGTAAACTACATAGTTAGGAAAGGGTGATTTTTTTGTGGGTTTGTACGTAAGGCCGACTAAATATGGGATGTAAAAGGGAAGTGATGGAGGAAGTATGCTGTTTTAAAATGTATATAAACAGTTTGAAAGGAAGGAGTTTCTAACTATATGTAGAGCATATCAAAATAGAGAATCATTTAAGGTATGTTAAAAGAGAGAAACAGAAACAAAACATGATTGTAAGGTGGTAGTCACAAGATATAGAAAACCAAAGGTTAAGTTAGCGTCAACGCTATTAAAAGAAATAAGAAATCAGGAAAACTCACCAAAGAAGTAGATTTGCATTAAACGTTATAGTAATGATGCTAGAAAACTAACCTCATAACATACTTATCAACTTAGTACATAAGAAGGTCAAGGTGAAGGAAGAAACAAAATGAGAAAAAAATGAATTTCTTCGTAAAAATTTACTGGGTGACTATCTATAGAGTAGGGAGACATGGTTTTCATGACATCATAGGCCTTATAAGCAGTGGGATGGAATGAGCAATTGTTGCACTTTAACCAGAATTCTTGAAGGACGTAGACGTGGATGAGTATATACTTGTAAGCTCAGTTGCAAACGAAGGATTGATATACTGATCGTTCTTGATGCAATGTGTGAAGGTATGCGGCTAGCAGTGAAAATAGGACCACTGAAAAGAGGCTTGAGGCTTATAGAAGATGTGGAAGGCAAAATACCTTACACATTATTTTCATATGCCATATTCTCAATCTGTAGGGGTTTCTATGAGATTAGCCAGGACGCTTTAGCAACTTTCTAGAATGAGTGTCATGGTTAGGGCACATGGCATATATAATAGAGACGATGATAACTCAAACCCAGACAATGGCATTCCCGAGTGCATTCATTTCGCATGTAGATGAGAACACGTATGCAAATTCTACATTGGGCAGTGCCATGCCTAGCCTTAGAGAGGCAAAAGGCAAACTTTAGTAAAATGGGTCCTTTATAATATAAATATAATATAATTAAAAAATTATATTGATAAACCAAAAAAAAAAAAAAAAAAAAAACTATTAAGACATAATTTTTCTTCCTTCGGTTTCAATAAACTCTTTTACCAAATTCTCATAATCTAAATTTCTAACTAGGTCTCTTTCTATAGATATGATTGCTAAACCATTTAGTCTTTCTTGTGACATAGTTGATCGCAAATAAGACTTTATGAACTTTAGTTTTGAAAAACTTCTTTCAGCTGAAGTAACCAAAACTGGAATCGACAACAAAATTCGATTAGCAATTCATGAGTTTGGATAATAATCTTTTATTCCTTTCAAGTAGTTCAACACTTCAACGGGTCTCTTGCATTCCTCTGGCAAAACATCTTTCAGAGCTGTTAGTTCAAAATACAACTCATCTCCTATAACATCTGAATGATTTCCATGTTTTAAAAATACTTCAAGATTGGTACAAGATGTCTTCAAGTTATCATCACTTGTTGACTTCAGTTTCTCTAAATCAAATAGGAAACCAAAGGTTTGTTCGTACTTTTGAAATTGCTCAAACCTTGTCTTAAGAGAATAGAGAGCTTGATTCATGATTTGGTTGAAATAATTTATTCTAAAGCTCTCTTCTGAAGATAAATTCACAGTTTCATCAATTATCTCTGATTCTTCACCAATTTTTCTTTTTCTTTTGATAACACGTTTTTCCTTTGTTGAAAATATGGCTTCAATTTCCATAGACTCTGCAATTACTTTAGCATCTAGATCTATTATCATATCATTGTCCTCTCACATCATCAATACTTATTCAGAGCAACCAACACCTTGAATCTTTTTTATGATCATGTCATTGACTTGATTAGCTACGTTTTATCAACTCATTCTGGATTTTATTACTGAGATAATGATAATGAGATTCACCATCTTTAAACCATCTAACATGTTCTCTCATTACCAGATCTCATTCAGCCATCATGTCAATAAAACTTAAGAAGTTTCCATTACCGTCCACTCTTAGCTTATCGTTTTTTCCACGAAATGCTAAATTCTATTTGGCAAGAGTTTTTACCAAGGAAAAAACTCGAAACATCATATTACAATTAAATTAAAGGATCTTAACCATTTTGCTACCTTAGATTTTTGGTATTAGGGGGCCCCAAAAATTTATATATTTTGGGGGCCCTAGGCAAATGCCCTTTTTTGTTAATAGACACGCCACTGGGTATTGGTATTCTCTGCGAGTTTGGGAAATTTGCTAGACTCACTATCATGTGGTTCCTTTACGTGGATATATGTTTATCGTTGTAGTTTAAATATTTTCATTGTATGAAATCAGATGCATGGTTAGTAACATGAAAAGATGGGTGAAACATGTAGGAAACCATGGGCGCATATAGTGGCGGAGCCAGAACTTCGATCTATGGGGGTCAAATTTTTTTTTAAAAAAAACCATATAAATTTAATCTTAAAAAATGTCAATACAACTAGCTATATTAAAGACATACCCTAAGCTCACTCATATTCTGGAAAATTTGTATCACAATTTCATTGGTCACACTATCAAGTACCTGTTTTTCAACAGAACAAACTAGACAATCACTAAAAAATATATCTCCAATACGATTTCACAAACTAGTCTTCACGATACTGTAACTCTTTTATTTTCTTGTAACATTGAACTAAACAATTCGAATACAACATCAACTAAAAAAGTACTTAGAAAGTAATGAATACAAAAATAGAATTAAAATAAACTTTACCTTTTAAATATTATTTGTGTCTCTATTTAGCACTTCAATACTTCCTTATGCAACTTGAATATTAGCAAGCATAAATCAAATAATAAGTTCTTAGCAGAGATCAAATAATAGGTTATAAGTTTATTGATTTTTATGAACAAACATAAAATAGAAGAAGATGACCTAAAAGGAAAAAGAATTAACAATTGATTAACTAGAGTTAAGTAATACATATGGACATACATTTAATTTGTATTGGGCTAATTAATTTTTAAGTAGACTAAACTTATATTTGATGTATGTCAACAAAATTTTATGAGAAGGGTCAAAAAAGTTAACATATACAAATAAATTGTAAAAATTTTATGGGATCATATGACACCCCTCCCTCCTTAATGCCTCCGCCCCTGGGTGCATAGGTTGTTGGGCTCTTTCTTTTGATTCAAATATTAACTGTAACGAAGGAAATTAAAATCTGTAGTTGTCCGCTAAGACAAACTTAGAGTTCAACAAAGGCTCAAAGATAAAACGACGTCAATGTACGATAAGAAAATTGTTACACGTGTACACAAATACGTGTAAAAAGATTGAAACAAGTAAGGTGGTTAAAGATATGAGTAATTATAAATTATAACGTGTGAAATGAGTAATTTTGAGAAGGTGTAGTTGGCAACATTAACACATAAGTTGTATGAATAGTCGCATTGCAGAACAACCAATCACATAACACGAATAAGGTAGGCTAAAAGGTTTTAATTTAGCATCAATGACGTTTATGCTAAATGCTAGTAAATAATTATTATATTGACGGTTAAAGTAAAGAAATAGTGTAAGGCAAAGACGTTGTGCATGTATGGCTTAAACTTAATGCAAATCTTTATAAAGTTATAGATGTGCGTATGTTGTAATTATCTCTTCTTTAAACAAGGAAAATGAATAGAGGACGCAAAAAATAATGGCATTAGAAAAACATATAGCACATCAACGATAAGAATAAAGGTAGAGGTTGATAAATGATGTAGTAATAGAAAGTCAAAAGTAATAATTACTAAATAAGATCTTGGACATAATTAAACAAAAATAGAATTAATTACTCACCGACATTGAGTTTACCATAAAAGCATATGAAAGGGCAAAGCAAAACATGTTGAGAAAAGATGAATATTATTCAATTCCAAAAGATTTGCTGATAGAAATTCTTTGTGGACGTGTGGGTTTAGGGAGTTAGTGCCATACATAGGAAGTGGACACGTGAGAAGAGACACTGCCTTGTCCTTAAAGTCCTCAAAGATAAAGGAAGTAAAAAAGTAGGGAACCAATGTAAGATATATGAAGGAAAAAAAATGAGAAACCAATGTAAGATAAAGGAAGCAAAAATGTATGTGAAGCTGTTTTTATTTAGAGCAAGAATGAATGGTGTTGAAACCAAATTTTTGAATTTCTTAAGATGCTTGTTTTGTATTTTGTATATAAACTTAATAACAAATTTTTTATAAAAAACAAAAATTAAAGCATAGCAAAACTCAGCTAAAATAACTCACTAGAAAAATTACATGAACGTCAACAAACCATGGATACAAATATAACAAAACGTTGCTAACCTAGGGGTCCACTATGTTTGGCCCATGAAATCTTTATAAACATTGACGCATATTGCATTCTAAAATTAGCAACCAATTCATATGTACACAAATCTTCTTCACCAAACTGAATACCATGGGTGCATATCAGTGAACTTGATGGAGAATGGGCATGAATCGCCCGTTATAGAATTTTGTGGGATGCTTGGGACTAGCCGTAAGCTGAACTCCTTACCGATATGTTTCAGATAGGAGGACAGGCATGCATAGATCAGCTAAGGCATCAAATTCTGAATGGGTTCCATATAACTAGCATCCTCTTCATCATATGTGACATCATGTATTGAACCAAGAACGTATGATCCCTCCAGGTAATTGTGAAGTAATTCATACCAATCATACTTATCTAGGGTGGCAGAGTTGTTGTGGGAACGAAATAACGAAGGCATGCGTTGTGTTAGCAAACAATCAAGGACTACATTATTTTTCTCTGCTAGGTAGGCCATGC
>JAKUCM010001256.1:0-32881 GCA_023374145.1 Lepidium sativum | reverse complement strand
GTATTTATGATCGATCCTCAGTGAATTATAAGGAGTTTGCTTCATATCAGAATCTTGGTTAGATCATATTCCGATAAGAACTCTTTTAATCAATGATTATCTATAGTTTTTGGACATCTCAAGTTTACATTGTATGTCTGGGAATCCTGCTATTTAGTTCTTATAATCATAGCAAATTCAGATATCAAAAATTCGCGAATGTGCATTCCTGGAACTATTGTATCTAACTACTGCAATCTGAGGGTTTTCATTTTGAATGAAGGGTCTCTTGCTGATATTTCATCTTCTGGTGGAAACTTCTGGAGTTGTTTTAAAAGCCAAACTTCAGATTTATGGGTGATGGTACTCCTAGGAAGTTAACCATATTACCTGATCACTTTAGTGCTCCTAGTCCCACCACTGAATCTTTTCAAGACAATTCTCCATCATTTTCGCAGCCAAAAGACGATTTTTTTTCGAGGTAACTTGTTAGCACATATATATGCTTGAAAGGGAATCTTGAGCTGACATTGATGTTATTTTTGGGTGCTTTTGTATAGAGTAGGTCTCAAAGCCAAACACGGACTGGTAGAAAACTGAAAAAAGTAGCACTTATGTTGAATTTATTCACACTTCGGCGTCTACCTTGGGTCTCTGATGGTCAAGAGAAGGTTTGATCCCCATACCTTTCTCCTTGGTTTTTGATTCACCACATCAAAGTTTGAGTCTTTTCTCCTAATTTCTCTTTCATTGGCAGGTAGAGCTATCAGCAGTGGAGTTAGAATCTCTTAGATCAGAACTTTCTGATTTGGAAGAGAGAGAAGCTTACCTCAAAGCCCAGTATGTCATATGCTCAAAATTTGTTCCATACTTGGTAAAAAAACGCAGATCTCAATATTCTCTTTCTCTACGCTTAGGTTGGAACATGTGGATGGAGTATTGCGCTCTGCCCGTTTATCTGGTTATTTGTTTATCCGAAGTGTAGGATCTTACTCTGAATTACATATCATTATTGATCTAACACATTAAAGTTAGAGTCTTCTCTAATAACAGAATTGTTGTTATCTCTTTTTGGTTTAACTTCAGCGTTGGGCAGCTCTTCCAGGTGAACCACCTCCATTAGATGATGCAGAAGTAGATGACTGGCTTCCTCGATTTGTTGTCCTTCAAGGCGCTTGTCTTTTCTTCTATTTATTATCAACAGGTTAGTTGAGTTTCACCTTTTCGATCTTGTCTCGGGTATACATTCCTCTTGTAATGTTTCTTGAAACTCTGTATTGTAGACTTGAGCCCTCAAGATTCAACAATGGCAGCGGACATCGTCGAAGTTGGTTTATTACCAACCTACACGAGAGAATTTGATGAAATCCATCATTGCTTTTACATCTTAACCCGTCAAGGTCTAAGATTTGAGTGCTCAAGCAATTCTAAAACACAGGTTAACCAAAAATACATGTACCTAGTAAGGGATATTTGTTGTTAAGAGACCTTCTAATATTTGAATACGATATTTGTATGCTGTTTTTCATGATTTCAGGTGGATTCATGGTTGTCGGTACTGAGCCTTGATTGCAAATCTGAACCAGAAGAAAGAATACCAAACGGATCAAGTAAATCACCAGAATAGATTGAAGATTTGTTAACTGCTATGTATAGTTATCATATCTTTGTATATAAAAATGCTTCTTTTAGATGTAGTAGAATTCAGAGGTTGCTTGTTATGACTTACTTGGTGAATTGATTTGGCCGAAGATGAATTTATAACATCTGAGCTTGTCTTTGTAAAAGGGAAAAGAAAAGCGTTCAGTCTTGGGGTTTTAGAGGCAACAATAAATTATGTAACGCCATTCACGTGCTCAATAAAGTATATGAATCATACTTACCAAAGTAAAAAATGTATAACTGGATCATCTATAGACATATTAGGTAATTATGATGCTTTTCTTTTTCTGTCTAAAGTGAATCCTGTTCTAATGTTGGAATGACTTTAGAATATATTCATTTCTTGATTAGGCAATAAATCTTGTTGGAGAAAATAGATTGAAAAAGGAAATAAATACAGAACCTTTTTTGAGTTGTGCTCCGACCCGACCCAGTTGGATCGAATCATGCTGGTATAAAATTTTCCAACAAACAGGTTCTCATCTCCAAGAGTCTCTGTTTTTCACATCACTCTTCTTAGCCCTCTCGCATAGTTATAAAAAAATGAGCTCCCAAATCTGCAGATCCGTCTCTAGATCAGTGAGGTCTCTTCTTTCTTCAGCTAAAAATGCTCGTTCTGTCTCCGGTACGTTAACGTTGTCTCTCTGCTTCCTTTTTTTTTCTTCCTGACAATGAAATTAGTCATAATTCATTAGAGGATGAATATATTTCAGAAAATGCGTCTAATATGTTCTGAATCCACTTTACGCTTCTCGATTGAATTGAATCAGTGATCCGTCACAGCTTTTTTAATCTCAAATATGTAATCGAAGGTTTACTTGATCTTACATGTGCGTTCACATCATCTCAAGAAAAGGAATGTTAGATTTCTATTTGCATGGCACATTTTGTGTGATCTTAATTGATAAACATATCTTATCCCAAGGCTGTAATGTTTGGTTTTTGTCACTTCTTTGATTTGCTTACATAAGATTTGTTATCAATGATCCCGTCAACATAAAGAGTCTTGTTTTGTTTTTCAGAAGGCCGAGCCATAGGTGCAGCAACAGTGATTTATGCATCTGAAAGAGTCCCTCAGTATGCATCTAACTTTGGAAAATCCGGTTCTGGCTTCGCCTCTAAAACATGGATTACCGGACTCCTCGCTCTTCCTGCTGCAGGTTTTTATATGCATAATGCTTGCTCTGAAAATACTATTTGATAAACATGTTCCATACAATGAAACATTCAAAAATCTTCACTTTGGTAACATCTTGACTACAAAATGATGTCTTATTTCAATTTTTTTCTGTTCAACTAAACATACCAGACTTACAGCAAATGTGTAGACTTACAGCAAACGTTACAGCAAACTTGTTTATTGTTTTCTCTTACAGCCTTCATGCTTCAAGATAAGGAAGTACTTGCTGCTGAGGTATTGTATTATGCAAAACAAGCCAAACACATATCGATATATCTTTCGGGTTTCTATGTTTGTCATTAGATTTTGTTGTTTCAATCAGATGCAGCGCACTTTCATTGCTATAAAACCTGATGGAGTTCAGCGAGGACTGGTTCGTTGCCTGTAGTTCTTTATTAACTTCAAGTATTACAAGTTATTAGTATGATCAAAGTTCTTTAATCTCATGTCTCCATCACCAGATATCAGAAATCATTTCTCGGTTCCAACGCAAAGGATACAAGCTTGTTGGTATCAAAATCATAGTTCCTTCAAAGGGTTTCGCTCAGAAGCATTACCATGATCTAAAGGAGAGACCTTTCTTCAACGGCTTGTGTAACTTCCTTAGCTCAGGCCCTGTTGTTGCCATGGTAATGAAATGAAACAACCCTCTTTCCATATTGTGAAAACCTGAAACCCACTTGGTTTAGGTCTCATCATGATCCAAAAAAACATCAAAACTTGATTTAGGTATGGGAAGGTGATGGAGTAGTAAGATACGGACGTAAACTGATTGGAGCCACAGATCCTCAGAAATCTGAACCTGGAACAATCTGAGGCGATCTCGCAGTTGTTGTTGGAAGGTACCTACATTCTATATTTACTGCAGTGTATATGATTGTTTGGTCCTCACGTTTCTCAGAGATTATAAGATTTGGTTTGTTTGTGTTGATTGGGAAATTACAGGAACATTATCCATGGAAGCGATGGGCCAGAGACAGCTAAAGACGAGATTAGCTTATGGTTTAAGCCTGAAGAACTTGTTTCTTACATCAACAATGCTGAGAAGTGGATCTACGGCCAGAACTGAAATTTCCCTTTTTCTTTACCTTTTATCAGCCGTTGGATCGAACCATAAATAATTACTGTTTCTTACTAACTCAACAATAAAAAACGATAAATTACCGTTTTACCGCGTCCAAGATTACGCGGATAAAAAGTACTAATAAAATATGATAAAATTAAAACTTCGGATTTTAGTGGTTTGTTTAGTAATTCATAATTCATATTGGCCAAGATCTCAAAGGATCAAAATGAGAAAAATATAATCTCCTTTGTCATTTTAATGAAATATGTTATGCCCAAAATATATTCTCTTTCTATTTAATTATATAATTTAAATAAAAAATGAAAATATTAAATTCTTCTCGCTCCTCTTTTCGCTCTCATTCTTCACAATCTCGCTCTTCTCATAAACGAAACTCGTCTCCAGGAGCTTTACCGAGGAGCTCGGCCGTCACACCACCCACCACCACCGCCGTATGTCCTTGTCTGCAATTTTCTTCTTGATTTGTATCTCCTAATTGGACTTAAGAAGGTATCTTTTAATCATTGTTTTTGAGCTTGAAATTGAAATATCAATGCTAAGCTTATTTGGTAGAATGTGGCTAAAATATGACTTGAATTAGGTAACAATTGGAATGTATAGGCTGAAACATAGTGAGTTGTTGCTTATAACTAGCAATGATCCAATCTGAGTGAGATGAGTTGATATCTATTTAGTCTAACTAGTAAAAATTACTCAGTTTTACGTTACTGGTATTGTTTGTGTCCCTTTTTGCAAGAACGCCGTCGTAGCTTAAATCTAGGTTTATATCATTCCCTGCAGCTTATTTCGTGTTTTGCATCTCGCCTTTGGTCTAAAAAGGTGTATTGGTAAAGTGGTATTTGAGCATGAAACGTAGTGACTTGTAGATCTGGCTCGAAACGTAGTGACCTGTAGATTTTAACTGCCTAAGGGATCCAATCTGAGTTGAGATGAGTTGATTTCGCTAAAGTTAAACTGGTAAAACTCCAACAGTATTACATAACTGAATCAATTTTGTGTCCGTTTTTGCAGGACATAATGATCGACAAAGTCGTGATATGTTTTAAATTCAATGGTTGCGTTAGTTGTCTATTGATGAAGCACGTAGTAGATGATATCACTTTGTCGGTGATGGAAGATTATTTATATGAGAGGCTTTATTTAGATTCAAATAAGGTTAGATTGCAATTAAGTTTCTACCCACCTACGGTCGGATATGAGGAGGAAGTGATTATCTGTGATGATGTGGATTTGGGTGGTTTTTCTAGCGTACAATGATGAACGAAGCCGCAGTACGGTAAAATTGCTTGTGGGTGTCAAAACTAGATCGGAAGAGCTCGAAGAAAGAAATTTGAGACAAATGTTGAGAGCACTCAAAAGCTCTGTTGGTTGTAATGATGGTGAGGTATGAGCAACTGCTATTACTGTGTACTCTCCGGAAGTGCGAGAGTGTGAAAATGAACTACAAGCTGGAAGTGTGGATAATGGTATTGAGATATCAGATGTTGGAGATGTCTATATAGAACTTCCTCCAGTTGTACAGAGTAGTCAGTTCATATAGGAATGGGAAGACGGTTTGGGTCTGAGTTTGCATCAAGAATTTAAAAATAAGAAGACATTGCAAGAAGTTTTGGATAGAGGATCATTTGTCAACAACTTTTGTTATGAAGTTAAAAGATCCTAATCCGGATAGTTGGTAATTGAATATAAGAAAGAAGGTTGTCAATGGGGTGTACGATCATCAAAGATAAGAAATATGGATATTTTCAGGGTTATAAAGTACAAGAAGATGCATACATGCTCTCAGGCTACTCAGAGCGAGAGTAGTCACACGAAAAAGTATTGCACACTGGAAATAGTTGCAAGTTTTTTGGAAGAGGATTTTCCTGGACAAATGAACACTCCAACTCCAAATGTTATCATGGGTCTTGTGAAGACAAAACTTGGCGATAGTATATCTTATTCCACCGCAAGGAGAGGGAGAAAATTGCAATTAGTAAGTTGCGTGGCACTCCGGAAGAAAGCTACAAGATGATCTATTCCTATTTGTACTAGTTGCAGAAGGTAAATGCGGGTGCGGTAACACATGTAGAAGTAGATGAGAATGGGAAGTTCAAATACCTTTTCATAGCTTTGGGAGTTAGTATCGAGGGGTTTAGGGTGATGAGGAAAGTGATTGTTGTAGATGCAACATTCCTCAAAAACGGATATGGTGGCATATTAGTTTTTGCCATGGCTCAAGATCCTAATTGGCATCATTTTCCCATTACGTATAGTGTACTTGATGGAGAGAACGATGCTATTTGGACATGAGTTTTTCTAGACCTTGAAGACAGTTATACCAGATTCTTCTGAATTGGTTTTTGTCAGTGACATGAATGCTAGGCTGGTCGGTGCCATGGCTAATGTGTATCCAGAGGCCCATCACGGATACTGCATATGGCACAAAATGTGAGAGCTAATACCTCTAATACCGACAAAGCTATAGTTGGCTGGAAATTCATGGAGTGTAGTAGAAAGTACACAATTGTCAATTTCAACCGTGAATTTAGTTTGTTTGAGAGGAGATTCTCGTCTGCAGCCAAATATTTGGAGGATAATATTTTGAAGGAAAAATGGGTAAGGTGTGTTTTTCCGGGAGAAAGGTACAATATCAACACAAGCAACATTGTGGAATCTATGAATAATGTGTTTAACGATGCAAGAAAATTCTCTCTAATACCCATGCTTGATACTATCCTAAAAACATTTTTGAAGTGGTTTGGTGATCGCCGGATGGAGACAAAGAAAGGTTCGATCGAAAACAAAATGGTGCCTTATGTGGAGAACCTAATGCATGATTCATGGGCTGCTGCCGAGAGGTTGATTGTGATGGCAATAAACACCTTTGAATTCAGTGTCATTGGTAGTGATGGGAAGACATATTTCGTTTGCTTGGAATCAAAGAGCTGCAGCTGCAGAGCATTCAATATCGACAAGTACCCGTGTCTCCACGCAATAGCTGCATTCGTAGAGTAATAACAGATCGAACCTCGACTGGATAATATCCAAATACATGAGCTATGTTCTAAGTATTATTGGTCCGAGTTGTGGGTACTTGCGTATCACATGTCTATTTTGTTGGTGCCGGATATGTCGCAATGGGATGTCCCAGATTTTATCAAAACCAAAAAAATCATACCTCCGGACCGGATTATTAAAAATGGAAGAAGAAAAGTTAAAAAGATGCCATCGGTCGGTGAAAAACGTCAACGATCATCAACCAAAAGGAGGCCGAGACAAAGGTATAACTCGTCGATATACATATATCTTGATGGAGATGATGACATCGCGTGATTGATTTGTTTTTGTAAGAGTTTGTATCTGTAAACCTTGTCGAACTCGTCAAACTGTGTCTTTAATTGATTTTCCCACAACGTGAGCTTTATGTACCTCTCAAACTTAATTCCCTTTTTTGGTATTAGGCTTTGTGGCCTTTTAGCAAAAAATTAACTTAGTTCAAGAAGATAATATGTATGTGTATATTATCTTAATGTGTTTATTAACAAAAAAAATTAACATAGTTTTAAAATACATGTGTATATTTTGTAAAACATGTTTTATATTATAATTGATGAATGTATATATTGTTTAAGAATGAAATTAAAAATTACATGTATAGTCTAACTAGTACTACTGTTAGAATGATGGTCTTCAGAGAATGAAGGTCTTCAGAGAAGGACAAGTTGGGATCAAGCTATACAAGGATAAGTTGGGATAAGTCTATTTTGTTGGTGCCGGATATGTCGCAATGGGATGTCCCAGATTTTATCAAAACCAAACTAATCATACCTCGGGACCGAATTATTAAAAAGGGAAGAAAGAAAGTTAAGTGTATATTTTGTAAAACATGTTTTATATTATTATTGATAAATGTATATATTGTTTAAGAATGAATTTAAAAATTACATTTCTACACTTAAATATAATAGTCCACCATATTCCTTATAGTTTTAGTGTGACTTTCTAAAATAGTAATCACTTTGGTATTCATAGTTACATATAATTATGATTATAAGATTCTAATAGATAAATAACGTAGAATCATTATGTAATTTTCTTTAAATCAGCTGTAAAACTAAAAATAAATTTTGTAAAGATATGTAATATTAATTTTAATGTGAAAATCAAAAGTGTAACTATATGAAATTTTTGTAAACCTAGTTTGTAGTCGTATAACTATGTGATATAAAAAGCAGATGAATTTTTTGGCCAAACAAAAAGAAGATGAGACATTTCAAGACCTAATTTCACTGATATATAAACAAAAAAAAAGATTTCTCTCTCCTCCTCACTTTTTCTCTGCTGCACTTCTTCCCTCTTCTTCGCGATCGCTCCATTTGCTCTCGCTCCATTCCTTTCAACAAGCAAAGGTATTCGATTTCCTCTAGAGCTTTGATAGGAGCATTCATTATTTTGTTTTTATAGGAAATAAGATAGGAGATAACACTAAAGAGAGGAGATTTCGTTGGCTAGGGTTTAACGATTTCTCAGATCTATAAACCTTGTCATACTCGGCCAGGTTTACTAGATTCATGAGTGATTTAATTTTGTTTTGTTTTGATTTAGGTTATTTTTTCATGGTGTCTTGGACAGAGGACGACGACATCGACTCCGATGAAGAAACCCATGAAATGATTAAGCGAATCGAATACATCGCAGATAGTGAAAGGGGGATTCCTAAGAAGTGCCCATGCGGTAAAACAATCATGGTGGAGAGATCAAATGAACCGGCTCGCAACAAGGTTTATTTCAAATGTCGTTAATATAGGGTGATAACTCGCTTAGTATATCTAGTCTAACTAGTACTACTGCTTTACTTTAACCTATTTTGTTCTCACACATAAAATATGATGGTCTTCACAGAAGGACAAGTTGGGATCAAGCTATACAAGGAGAGTGTGAGAACCTGCAATATAGTATCAAGGAGCTCGAGAAGAAGATGTTTTCGATGGATGATGATTTGGCTAAGCAAAGGGTAGAGGTGGCAATGTATAAGACATATGTAGCAATACTGAAGATGGAGGTCGCAGAACATAAGGTAGTGATTGCTAAGCTTGTGGAGAAGGTCGAAAAGTATTTGGGTCCTTTGTAAGTTTGTTTCCAGTAATCTAAGTCTGTTTAGAGTTATGGTAGTAATATTAGTATGAAAAATATTAAGATATTATGAATTATCTTCCTAATGCGTAGTTTAAGAATTGGTAATGTTTTGTAAAATATTAAGGCTAAGAATCAACTTATAAATGTTGTAAGACTCTAAATAATGTAAGACTGGTTAAACTCGTCTAACTATGCGACATAAAAAAGGAAAATAAATAAAGTGACACAATTGGTGAGAAGCCCTAAAATGTCATGTACTTCTCAAACACATAGCGTGCTACTTAAATACGTCTAAGTAGATGATTTTTTTGTTACGCGCCAAACAAAAAATAGAGATTTCTCTATCCTCCTCACTTTTTCTCTGCCGCACTTCTTCCCTCTTTTTCGCTCTCACTCGATTCGCATTGTAGTTTTTGTTTAAATTTAGAATTTAGGTTTGGATTATTTATTTGATATATATTCATGAGTGATTAGTTTCTGCAAAATTTCTCAGATCTATAAACCTTGTCATGCCACAAAAACTAGTTTCAGAAACCAAGAAACGAAGCCCAAGAGAAAAACCGCAGGTACATTACCTTTGTTATCTTAGGAACAAACGAGCGAAGAACATAAAACCTATCATTTAGCTTATTTCTCCTTCGTCTCTCAACCAACATGTTCTTAGATTGAGATGGCTTCTTCTTAATCTTTCCATCCTCTTTATCATCAAGCTGTTCGCTGCAATCAGAACCTACATCGAACATACCAGTCTCATTTAGTTCCTTATCGTTAACGACTTGCTGTTCATTTGTAAGCAAGCTAGGCTCGCCAATCACCGGTATCCCATCTTCGAAATCCGTGTTAAATACGTTCACACCCATCATATCCTTGTTACCATTATCTGGAAGATACCCAAGGCTTGATTATGATAATCACTTTTCATCTTCTTGTGTTGTTGTGTCTTGTAATCACTTATTTCAGGAAAGAAATTGAGTCAGATATTATTAGCCGCAAAGAAATCATAAGAAGCCGGAAGATTCATTAGTTCTTCCTTCGAATCGTTCTGATGAATATCACTTGAAAACATCCCATAAGGCTTTGATTCAACCTCGTCCCCTACCATCATGTTGAACGTTATAGTATCATCCATTAAAATGTTGCAATGTCCTCTTACAAAGTCAACTTATAAATATTGTCAGACTCTAAATAATGTAAGACTGGCTAAACTCATCTAACTATGTGACATAAAAAAAGAAAATAAATAAAGTGCAAACAATCATAAGTTTTCAAACACATAGCGTGATACTTAAACACGTCTAACACAAACCATAATAAGTTTTCAATAAGTCTTACTAAAAACACAAACCAAACCATAATAAGTCTTACTAAAAACACAAACCAAACCAAAGTCTTCAAATCTTTCGTGCCTTTGCCTGAGTCACTGCCGGACTAGGGTTGTACACACCAAATCTCGTTTACGTCTACCAATTTTGGTCGATGGTACGCCGGCAACATCATCATCCTCAACAACAACATCATCCTCAACAACAACATCATCCTCAATTGCAACGTCATCACCTACAACATCCTCACCTGCGGCAACATCTTCATCATCATCCTCATCCTCAACAACGTTATCACCATCATCAACAACATCCTCACGAGCCTGTAATTGGACAACAAATTAAACTTTATACTAAAAATAATAGCAAAGAAAAACTATGTATTTATACACTTCTTTCACCTGTTCCAATGCCGACAACATTTATTTCATTATCTCAATCTCCTTTCTCTGCGACTTCAACACTCAACCAACTCACTGTAGCTCGGGTTTGATGGCCCTTTGTTTTGGGATGGAGCCATAGGTACGTCCCCAAATCGTGCTTGTGAATCATCATTGTACATAGCCCCAAAATTAACGGTAAGTCCAGCATGATGATGTTGCCTCCAACTCTCGAGAACAATATCATGAGTATACTACTCCTCCTCTTCATCATTACGGTGAAAGAGCATATTATAATGTCCTGCAGCAGAAGTTTATCAATAACAAACCGAAATTGAACCAAATAGTAACGGGATAACTAGTATAAATTCCTTAGTTACTCCCAGGAATTTGTTAATCTCTGGAAATGTATATCCCTTCATCTCGGGTTTCTGGAACTTAGACCTGCACATCCTAGGGCACCTTGGGTCTGCGTCTGGACTTTGTTCTCGACACTTGATCGCCAACTCCGGAATTGCCTCAAAGGCCAACAACAATACAACAAACTGAGACAAACTCATTAAAGGTGTACAACGCATCACATATAAACAATAATTTTTTTTATCAAATTTGAACTAACCTCTAAAGGAATAACAAATCTTGGAATCGGCCAACCTTTACCCGACACAGTGCCTTTGAAATGCTGCATCGTATGCTCGATTTCCCGAAACATGTGCTCGAATGTCCATCTCCCCCAAGGAAATTTATAACAAAAGTCAAGATCATCTACCACTCTCATTAGGAATGGATCAATTCGCGTAGCATCTTTTCTTTGTTTTGTTGGAGAGTGAAGCACATTGCATAAGAAGTACAAAACTAACATCTTCATTCTTGCACTAGTGCCTGCTCCCATATACGGCAATCTCCTTCTCACATCGTCGATCCTTACAACTTTCACACCCCTAAAGTTCTTCCTCCAGAAGTTGTCACTGCCAGCAGTTTCAGCATAATCAGGAGATTCATACATGCAGCAGTCAAGTCCGGAGATCAACGTATGCTCACTGAGATCGTACCGAATAGGCACACCATTCACAATGAGCCATGCTTCATTCTTCATCTCCATGCGTGTGGTTCGTAACAACAACATCCACATGCCCTGCAACATGTGATTTTTACCCATCGACATATGAAATATATGTCGGAACTAAGGATAATTCTCGAACCATCTTCTCTCAGGAGGTGTGAGATTCAGAGCATCAAAAAACTTCAACGTCTTATTAATATAACAACGAGTTGAGATTTTCATTTTCTTCGTGTATTCTGTAGGATTGAAGTACATTCCCAGAGGTAAGAGTGCAGTCGGGCCTTGATCCTGAAACGTATAAACAAATCAAAATCAGTCAAGAAAAACTGCCTAGTTCTACGCCTCATACTTATTCCTAAATACCATTTTCTATCATAATTTACTGAAACTTAACAACCTAATACGAAACTAATCATCTTAATTCTACTACATCAAAAGTAATCACCATTTTCTATCATCCTAAATCCAAATGAATCAATCTACAAAGAAACAAATCACCATTTTCTATCATCCTAAATCAAAATTAATCAATCTAAAACGAAAAAATCACCATAATTCAACTAATCAACGAAACTAATCAACATTTACTCTTAAACAAGCAACAACTCTAATCCGAACAAACTCCAATACCATAAACATATTACCTCATCATCATCCTCTTTTTCTTCATCTTGTTCTTTTTCCGGGTTTCCTTCTTCTTCTTCTTCTTCTTCTTCTTCTTCTTCCGAGTTTCCTTCTTCCGGGTTTCCTTCTTCTTTCGATTTCTCTTCCACTTCTCCGGATTTCTCTCATTCTCCTTCGCTTTTATCTTCTTTCGAATTCTCTTCCACTTCTCCTGATTTCTCCCCTTCTCCTTCGACTTTATCTTCTTCTTCCTTTACTTCTTCTTCACTCGAATCTTCGTCCTGACCTTTCTCGTTCACCGGGACTCTCTTTCTCCTCCTCGTTGTCCAACGCGTCTTCACCATCAGATTTGATGATTCCTTGTGCGTATTTAATGCGAAATTGTGAAAGTAAACCCAAGTGGTTTTCCAAATATTATGACTATGATGATCTAAGAAATTGGAGGGAGAGACGAGGAAAGTTATCGTCTTTGAAAGAGAAGAAGAGTTAAGGAAAAAGGGAACGAGTTAGGGATTTTAAAGAGTAAAAACGAGTTGTAATTGTTGTATATAATTAAAGGCAATATTGTATTTTCACCCATTATTTATATATATATATTGATGTATTTTTTTAATTGCAAAATTAATTCTATTTATCGCCGTGTTTTGAGATTAGGTGTATATTTCGGACTATAACTCAGTTCATGCCCAATGGTATCGCATCACGTGGTAATCGGTTAAACCCTTTTCGCATAATATTGATTTGAAATACGGTTAGCAAATTTTAACTTTTTGTTGGAATCCGCCGACTCTTATCCGATATGACGCTTTGACTTAGTCATCGTCTGTCAGAAAAAAGGCTCTTAGCTTCGACTTCTCTCTCGTGTGATTTTCTTCGTTTCTCTCATCGCTTTCTCTTGCAGAATTTCCTTCATTATCGGTAAAGCTTCTTCCTCTTCTGAGGTTTTTGTTACTCTGTTCTCGACGAGTTCCTTTGTTTTAGGTTTCATTTCGTAGTTTTGCTCAATTGAGTTTTGAAAATTAGTGATGATTGCTTCTCATGGATTAGGTCAACATGGGGTTATTGTGATGTATTTTAATTTCATGTGGAGGTTAGGGTTTTTATCTTCGCTGGACTCCATTCTCCATTCTTTTGATTCTCTTGACTTCTACCTTGCAACTGTAATTCGACATGGGTATTTCTAATGGATATTGTACGATTTCTTACATATAGTAGAAACTGTTGTGTGTGTGTGTGTTTTGGTTAAAAGGATTTGCTTTGTTTGTGCAGATGGAGACTGAAATGCCACAATTAGCTACCATTGCCCTCACTGAAAAGAAAGTCGACCTGGCTTTAGGTAGTTTTATGTTTGTGATGCATCACCACAGCTTTTATGTTTCCGGTTGTTTGATTGCTCATGATAATTTCCTTGTCTTAGATGATATCATCAAGTTGTCCAAGAGAAAGACCACTGTGAACAAGGGTAAGAACCCTAGAAGAGAAAAGGTAGAAACCCTTCAAAAGGATCTCTTGGGTTACATGCCACTTTTATCTTTACGAGAATAGAAGGTCATAAAATTGGTCGTTGGCATATAATTTTGTTTTCTCTGCAGAAGAAAACCCAATACTCTAATGGTGCTGCGAGTAATAATACCTTTAAAGTGAGGCATCATATGAACTCACTTTCTGCCGTTAGACAGGTTAGCTTTGCACTCTTCTCAGTTGATCTATTGTCCTAGCTTCTTTTTCTGTCATTTGGATCTTGCTTCTCCTTTGTTTGGATTTGTCTTGTAACTAATTCTCATAATATTCAGGGTGCTGTTGCTAAGAGAAGATCGAGTTTTCATGGAACTCAGTTTCCTGTGACAACAAACACTGTTCGTAAAGCTGCTACTACTCCTCAACTCACTGTCCGTGTTAGAGCTTTCAATGGTGGAAAGATGACTACTGCCAATCAGTCAAGGTCTAGAATGCTGGATAATTCTCTGATCTGTTTGTTAATCTGAAGTCCTTTGATATCGTCGATTGTTTCTGATTGAAGAAACTTCTATTCTAAGTTCCTGGTTGTTAGATGGTAATCAGTTTGATCGCTGCATTTATATACAAACTTATGTAGTTGAGTTTATGATGGTGCTTGGAGGAATAAGTAACATGTTTAGATTGGACATCTGAGTTTGAGGAAAATATTTCAGTACCTTCAGATTGAGCATACATTTTACTGATGAGTGGCTAGTGTGTTTGTCTCAAGACTGGGTTGGCCTTTGATATGACCTTTGGTGGTTAGGGTGTGGCTAGATTGAGCATAAACTTTGCTTTAGCTTGAAGTTGGTGTTTTATTGTCAGATGAACAAGAGCAGTCTGATACTGTACTTGGTTTTTGATATGACCTCAGTTGATTCATGAAGCTCATCTGCATTTATATCAACCACCTAGGTGTTATGTTTCATTTTCTTGCTTCATTCTGAAGATTATAGCTTAGCTCTCTGAGGTTGTGACACTGTATCGGTAGATACCTGTTACTGGGAGAATTTCGAAGAGTTGGACTACTGAATCTTTATCAATATACATCTCATTGTTACTTGGTTGCGCCTTGGGTCATCTCTCGAGCTTTCTTCTCTTAGTTTATGATAAGTTGCTTTGCCAGGATAAAGGCCATCTCTTGCTTGGTTGACTTAGAAATCTTTCTATAGCTTCATTTTTCTGGGTAGTTACTGCAAGAGTGGAGGCGTGTCAGTGTCTGGACGCCTCTAGGACTGGGATATCAAGTGTTGCATGCTTAGAATTTAAAAATGGCTGTTTGCCATCTGTATGTTACTTGGATATCGCCTTACATTCTCTTATTGTATGAAGAGGCTCATCATTCTATCTGGTGGTGCCGATTACTGTCTGTACTTCACGTTTCTATTGCTCTTAAAGTTTGTCTCTGAAGATCTTCTCGGTTCTTCACCAACTTCTTTTTTGTATTTTGTTTTTTATGCAGGCGTATTGCTCCACCTGTTCAGAATAGATTTGTAGCCGCTAGAGTCAACCCAAAGGTATAACGTATTCTTAGCCATCTGTTAGGCTGCATTGTTCTTGTTTTGATCTGTTTATGGGACCTGAAGATGTGAATTCAAAACAAAAACGTTCTGTATCCTGTATCCTGTATCCATAGCTATATACCAATTCTGTCTGTTGGTTGAGTATCTAAGAGGTTTATGGAGTGATTATCTGCCTTTAGGCATTGTAAATTTTTAGACCATCGAACATGATATTTGGTGGGTAGATCGGCATAAGTTTTATTAGGTACTTTGGTCTGGCATTATTTGGTGTGTTAATTAACAGTTCGTCTTTATCTGCAGAGGCATGATGAGCTAGATACGAAAATAGAAAACAGCGGAGAGAAGAGGAAGACACTAGACTCTCGGTTTGCAAGCATGAAAGAGCAGAGAAAGACGATTAATAACAACTATGGCGTTAGAGTGCAAGTTCCAAGATTGCCACCATGGGCTAAAGCCAGAAGATTTCCCCAATGAGAAACCACAAAGCTTTATGGCTTGTTCCAAATTTAGAATTTAGCTTCTGGGTTAAGATTCTTGTTAAGCCCTAAACAATGCAATTCTTTATGAATCTATATGACCTGATAGTGTATCGAAAATGTATCCAAGAATAAAACCAAAGAAGTTTTGGGTTCTCATTGTAGCCGAATGTGTCAGGTTTATGATTGCATCAGTGCTTGAGGATTGCTGAAGGGCGCCTTATCAGCTAATTAAATTGTAGCATATAAAATTATTAAAAGATGTCAATCAACAACTTGGGGGTGTAGCTCATATGGTAGAGCGCTCGCTTCGCATGCGAGAGGCACGGGGTTCGATTCCCCGCACCTCCACTTTCTTTTTGTTTGTTGCATATTCCATATCTTGTATAGTTGGGCTCAGTTATATTCTCCATTCTTTGTATTGTTGGGCTTAATTTAAACAACCAAAGTTGCGGAAGTCAACTACACGTATCAAAAAACATCTTTAAAATAGTTAAAACTAGTTTTGGGCATTTGAATATTCATTTCGATTGGACTTTTTTTGAATTTTCGATTTCATTAGTTTAAAACTAATTCGAATATTTTTACTTTTTAAAATTGAATTCAGTTTGGATATAGAGGGTTGGAATATTCATAGATAAATTTATATAAAAATTTAATAATAGTAAATATTTAATGGAAATAAGTCTAAAAAACCTAAATTTAACAAAAATATATCAGATATCTATTTGGTTCTTGATTTGATTTTGGTTTGGGTTCGGATATGATTTTTCTGGTTTATAAATTTAAAATTGATTTAAATATTTCATTGGGTTCGTTTCAAATTTAATTCTTCTTTTTATATCAATTTTCAGATTTGGATATTGAATTTTATACCTAGACGTAACTAAAACTTAGAAAATAATTTAAATCAGGACTTGTCCCCAATAAATATTCATTCACAGCTATCTAAGATAGAATCTAACTTTACTACTACATCATCAATTTTTAACTAACTAGTTTATACTATAGTCAAATTTGATTTTCCTACCCAACAAAATAGTCAAATTTGATTTCATAGCAAAACGTAAACTAAATAAAAAAGCAATTGGGATTTCAACCTATATATGTTATATTCTACCGGTTTAATTTCTTTGAATATTCACGAGAAACGTAGCAAACCTATAAATTGAAACACACATAAATAAATTAAAGGTGATATACAATAAAAAAAAAGAAAAAAAAGAAAGAAAGTAAACATATCATACTTTTCTTGGCTGACTCGAGTCACGCAAAGTCCTTGGAGAAGTTGATGTCAACGGTGCCATCAATTTATATAATATAGTATATTTTTATTTTATTTTATTTTATAATATGGTTTTTATTTACTTAAAGTGCCCATTTTTTGCCAAAACGAAAGAAAGCAAAATGCATCTATAGTTCATGTATTCGAATTTGTAGCTGTTTTGTTTTCATTAAGCATAATGTTCCATAACCTGAAAGACAAAAATGGGTAAGGGGTAATATGTTACATTTTGCAGGAATTTCCATTAATATTCAATTATATATCCATTCGATTCGTTGGTTAATCTTCTTCCGAGACTTGTAACTTTTAATAGGACCATAAAAAATACAACAAAACGTAAGGGTAATTCCGAGAATTCACAAGAATGTGGTATATTCGCACTCATACCAGATTCTGCCACGTAGCATATTTTCTCTTCTCTCTCGCTGTCTCTCTGGAAACGTAGAAAATCTCATCAGAGTAAATTTTACAGTCAAACGCTCCTATAAAAACCCTTTCATTTTTCTTTCTTGCTCGATTCTAAAAACCAAAACGCTCTGCGAATTTTGAAAATTCTTCTTAACTTCTCACCAAATTGTTATCTTTCTTCAGTAACGATGGCGAAAACCATTCTCGTGACCGGCGGTGCTGGCTACATCGGAAGTCATACTGTGCTTCAACTGCTTGACGGTGGTTATTCCGTCGTAGTTGTTGATAATCTCGACAATTCATCTTCTGTTTCTCTCCATCGGGTGAAGAAACTCGCTGCGGAAAACGGAAACCGTCTCTCCTTTCACCAGGTTCCGTTTTTTCAATCAATTTTCTCGTCGAATTTTTGCTGATTAGGTTTAAGAAACGTGTGTTTGAAGAATTTCGTGTCGTTTTCGATTTCCTTATGGTTTTGGATTTGAATTGGAATTACTGTTTATGTTATTAAGTGTCTATAAATTTGATTATTGACGAACACTATTCCACTTTTTTCCCTCTTTTTTTCTTTCTTCTTTTTGTAGTTTAATCAAATTTTGATTCCGAGGTTCTGGTTAATTTTGGTGTATGTACATAATCCCGGATTATAAATATTCAGAATAAAGCATTGCTGCCATTTAAAAAGGAAAAGTAATTTATATTTATATATTGACAAAGTTGATCTGTCTGGAGTTGGTATGTTCTCGGGGAGGGCGATTAAGAATTTTATTATTCTGAAAAACTCAGAAAAGTGAAATCATAGCCTGCCATTTGCTGAAATCAGAATATATGGAGTCAATATAAGTTTTTAGAAGCTCAATATTTTAATTTTTGTACCTGCAGGTGGATCTCCGAGACAGGCCTGCGTTTGAGAAGATTTTCTCGGAAACAAAGTAAAAAAAGAGACCTTTTTTGTGTGTGATTATGACTATAGTATAATGTTCAAATAATTGGGATCCAAGTTTGATAAAACGTGGAATTATTCTAGATTCGATGCAGTGATACACTTTGCTGGACTTAAAGCAGTAGGTGAAAGTGTGGAGAAGCCTTTGGTGTATTATAATAATAATCTTGTTGGAACTATTACGCTTTTGGAGGTTATGGCTCAATACGGCTGCAAAAATGTAAATAATTCATCTTCTCCATTTTGTCAATTGCCACCACATGCGAATCCATTTTGGAATTCATTCCTTTTAAGTTTTGTCTTCTTTGATCTCATAATTGGCTTTTACTACTCTGTTTTTCCAGCTTGTATTCTCATCATCAGCTACTGTCTATGGCTGGCCAAAAGAGGTTCCTTGTACAGAGGAGTCCCCAATTTCTGCCACTAACCCATATGGCCGTACAAAGGTTTGACTTGAGTCTTTACCAAAACCGACCTTATGATAGTGATGATGATGATAGTAAACAAGAATTGTATTTGACTGAGATGCTTTGGTTGTGGTATGGTAGCTTTTTATCGAAGAAATTTGCCGGGATGTACATCGTTCTGACCCTGAATGGAAAATCATACTGCTTAGATACTTCAACCCTGTTGGTGCACATCCTAGTGGTTACATTGGTGAAGATCCTCTTGGAATTCCCAACAATCTCATGCCTTATGTTCAACAAGTTGCAGTTGGCAGGAGACCTCATCTCACCGTCTTTGGAACTGACTACAAAACAAAGGATGGTACAGGGGTATGTATGCGTTATGATGTCTCTTATAGACAAGAAACTGTTTGACAGACTTACATTTCAATCTGATATAGTGTTGGGATGTGGAATATGGGAGAAAAAACAGCGAATTGTGATTTACCTTAACATATATTATTCTCTTCTTTCAGGTTAGAGATTACATTCATGTAATTGATTTAGCAGATGGGCATATAGCTGCTCTGCGCAAGCTAGATGATCTCAAAATCAGTAAGGGTTATCTCTAAACTCTTGTTATGGATCTCTTCTCTGTATGATTTTCCCTTAGATTGTGTCTTAATACTTGGAAATGGTCAGGTTGCGAGGTGTACAATCTTGGAACAGGTAATGGAACATCGGTCCTAGAAATGGTCGCTGCCTTTGAAAAGGCATCCGGAAAGGTAAACATTAATCGCTTTGTTTACTAGGACAATGCTCTAACCAATCTAGCTGTTATTAGTACCCAATATATTCAGTAATTGATTTGAACTTTTGGATCGTCTCCGATTAGAAAATCCCGTTGGTGATGGCTGGACGACGTCCTGGAGACGCTGAAGTTGTCTACGCCTCAACGCAAAAAGCAGAATGCGAACTAAATTGGAAGTAAGTTCATTTTATTCCATCAAACATAATATTGGAACAGTGCATTTATTTTTCAGTTTTAAACTTTTTTCTGTAAATGCAGGGCTAAGTATGGGATTGAGGAGATGTGTAGGGATCTATGGAATTGGGCAAGCAAGAACCCTTACGGCTACAATTCCACCTCCAATGGCTCCTCTTCATGATTATCCTTTAATTTTCTTTCTTTTGTTACTTATTTTTTCTTATAAAAATACACGTGAAGAAGATAAAGCTTATTGATAAGCACCCAAAGTTTAGAAGAAATTGGGGAAGATCTGTGTATTATTAATCTTATGGTATAAACTCTTGATATCTAAATCGTCAATTCATACATTTTTAACCATTCACAACTTTCTCTCCTTTGTGTTATTCGTTAAAAGAACGAAGGAAACGATGAAGGTGAAATAAGATTCCTTCTATAATAAATGTGATAGTACAATATATGAAATTCTTTCATATAAAATGTTGCAGGTACAAAACGTTTGTATTTATATTTGCAATTTTCTAACTTAAGGTATCAGAAAAGAACCCAAATGAGGTTTACATGTCACTTTTACAATTTTTAGTATTAACAACGGACGGCTACGATTGAACCATCACTCGTGGAAATCGCGATCCTGCAATTAGATCTTGTCGCGATTCGGTGAGTGAACAACCCGAGAACCCGAACCTGACCCGCCATTTCCAGCTTCGATTCTATTTCCACTGTTGACCCGGACCTTATATCCGCCTCCGTTAACCCGGTTCCAAAACCGGGTCCCGAACCCTGGAATTGGAAGGCCGAAATCTGAGAACTTGAAGCGGCGAGAGGAAATGACTGAACGGAGAAAGTGGCGAGCATACGCTTCGTTCTACCCGATTCAATCTCACCAGCAGGTACGAAAGTGTAACCGATCTGGTTTCCATAGTAGAAAATCTGGATTTTGTTGTTGTAATGCGAGAAAGCGGCGCGGTTAGGATTTCTAACGGCGGAGAATTGAGAGTATGTGAAGCTAACGGAGTTATTAGCGACGGAGAATGACGGAACCTTAATGTTGGAGACGGAGATCTCGGGATCTCTCGGTCTAAATACAGTGAGATAAACGGTAAGTGTGGCGATGAGAAGGAAGACGATGAAGAGCGTAGCGACGGCGCATGAAGCTATGTTTGAAGAAGGCTTCGACATCTCAGAGGAGATGTTTGGTAGCAAAGATTTAGCTCTTCTTCTGTAGGATAAGTGTTTTTATTTTTATTTTTTTGAAAAGGTAAAAGCTTAGCGACGTCTAAAAGCAACATGATTATGTGTTTGGCTGTAGGGATACCGTTACAACGGAGTTTGGACACTAGTGTGTGATGCTACAAAAATGGCCGACGTCAACTTAAAACAAAGAACTTAATAATTCTAGCTATCAGTACAATCAAATAAGAACAGCTAAAATTACACTATTTATTGTTGGTTAAATGTCCATTAGTACAACTTTTTAAGGTATATTTGATTATGTAATTACTTAATTATGTGTGGTAAAATTTTAAAATAATTTTCCACTAATTGGATCCACAAAATCCAATTCTAATTCTTCGGTCTATTAAATACAATAAGAAAACTAAAGTATTTTATGGTTAGAATAATCCAACTAATGGTTATGACATCTAAGATTAGACTAAATTATGAACTAAATCTTGTCAATTCAATTGTTGATAAATATAAGGGTGATTTGCTAGATTAGAGCGAAATTAAGTGTTAATTATTGAAATAGAGCAAATGTTTGTAAATTAGTAGAATAGTTTTTTAAATTTATTATATACCATTTTGCCCTTTTGTAATGAGGAAAAAAACGTTATTACGAAAATGCCATTAATGAAATCTGCCACGTAAGCGATCAACTCTATCACATGGACAAAGTGCAGTATGGTAGAGTTAGAGTTCCAGCGCAGTAGAGTAAAAGTATGCTTAGTAGAGTTGACATTAATGAAATTTCGTGTGTAGTAGAGTTAGATTTCCAGCGTGATAGAGGTGAAGTGTGCTTGGTAGAGTTAGATTTCCAGCATAATAGAGTTGTTGTTTGTGCTCTAATCAACTCTATCACATGGACAAAGTGCAGTATGGTAGAGTTAGAGTTCCAGCGCAGTAGAGTTCAAGTATGCTTATTAGAGTTGACATTAATGAAATTTCGTGTGTGGTAGAGTTAGATTTCCAGCGTGATAGAGGTGAAGTGTGCTTGGTAGAGTTAGATTTCCAGCATAATAGAGTTGTTGTTTGTGCTCTAATCAACTCTACTACACGGACATAGTGCAGTATGGTAGAGTTAGTTTTGGAAACCTAGCCTACTTTCGTAGTAGAGCTTAAATTACGTATTTACCCCTCAGTTATTACCTCATCTGCCGCACATCCAACTGATTCCTCCATAAGTGACGCCATTGTAGCTTTCTTGAAGCTCCTTTACTTCTTCGCTGCTCCTTTGCTTTTTCTGTTTATGTTTGGATCTATGGATCAAATCATTTTGGTTTATGGGATATGGAGTTTTAATGAAAATCGATGAATATTTTCGGTGGACCAGTCGTACGGGTGTCGGATCATAGGCATTGTCGAAGATTTAAGGCTCGATGAATTTCTGGAGATGGTCTATGCCGATTTTGGTTTGGATGCACATTGTCATGAGCTAAAACTAAGCTACATGCCAAATGTTGTCATTCAGTCACTACCAGAAGATACTCCCCCTGTAATTGTGAGTAACGATAGACAATTGCAAGTGTTTGTTTCACAATTTCGTAAAGAAGCAATGCGTCTATGTGTCGAAATTACCACTAGATTTTGTGTTTCAGTGAGTTGCCCTGAAAAAGGTCAGTGTAGTTGGAGAAACGGTGACGAGAAATTCCAATGTAAGTCGGAGAATGATGTCTCGTATGTTCGGTGTAGTAGAGTTGATCCGGTGTTTAGTAGAGGTGGACCAAACAATGAGTGTATACCAGAAAATGTGAAACATGAAGGTGAACATGCTGAGGACGAGGATGTGGAACTCAGATTCGACTGTTGCGATGATATGGATGACGCAAACTCGGATGATGAAGATTATATCAGTGTTTGTAGAAAATCAAAGGAAGAAAAGAAGAAAAACCTGTCGGAGAAAGCAATGGGGTTGGATTTGAATGTTGAGTATTTGGACATAGAGATGTAGGCACTCGCATTGGTTGTTGGGCAACGATACTCATCAAAAAAAGAACTCATGACCAGGCTAAAAATACTTTCTGTCTTACAGAGGTTTGACTTCGATGTTGTTGCTTCATCGAAGACAGTGTTGGATGTGCATATTGGGTACCAAACTGTCAGTGGAGAGTGCGAGCTTCACCTGTCGACGACGGTGGATGTTTCTTTATCCAGAAGTATATGGGAGAACATAGTTGTTCTGTTACGGGGAGATCAGGTCGTGCACGACAAGCATCAACGGAAGTCTTAGGAAGGTTATACTTGGAATTCGTAGGTGGAATTGGGCCATCTGTTCTTCCTCAACACGTTGCTGATTCAATGAGCAAGCGATTTTTTACGCCATGGTAGAGTTAATCTTTGTAGTAGAGTTAGATTGCAGTGCTGAGTTAGTCTATGGATTACGTGTAGTAGAGTTAGTCTGTCGTTTGGTTTAGTTAGGTTGTATAGTGTGCTAGAGTTAGATTGCAGTTTTGGCATTTGGTAGAGTTGGCTTGCAGTGTAGTAGAGTTAGATTGCAGTGCTGACGTATTAGTAGAGTTGGTCTGATAGTGTGGTAGAGTTGGATTATGTGTAATAGAGTTAGGGTGTAGTGTGTGGTAGAGTTAGATTGCAGTGTAGTAGAGTTAGTATGACGTATGGTAGAGTTAGTGTGACATTTAAGTCTGACGTTTATGCAAATGAAGTACTGGAAAGCACACTGTACTCTAAGCCAAGCACGAGCCCTAGTTACTGGAAGTTCGGAAAGTAGTTATGAGGAACTTCCGTCGTACTTGTTTGCTATTAGAAGAGCGAATCCCGGAACTCTAATAAAGCTGGAAGTTGACGGGCAAGACAGGTTTAAGTTTCTTTTCATTGCTTTCGATGCAAGTATTAGGGCTTTTCCCTACATGAGGAAGGTTGTTGTTGTCGATTGTACATTTTTGTTAGGGAAGTATAAAGGTACTCTACTAACTGCTACCATGCAAGATGGTAACTTCAACATATTTCCTATGGCTTTTGGTGTGGTTGATACCGAGAATGACGAATCTTGGGAATGGTTTTTTAGACAGCTAAACCGTGTGATCCCTGATGACAAAGAACTTGCCATCATATTAGATAGACATAAATCCAAGGTGAAGATGGAACGTTTTGGTAAAGGTGAAGATGGATAGTTTAGAAGAAGTTATTAACGATTGGAAGGTTATTTATAACGATTTGACTCTTCAGTTTTCCTTCCCTTTAGAGTCTAATCGTTATTATGATTTCATCTCGGAGATCGTGTACAATAAACTTGATTTAACTTCCACGGCTATTAGAAGTTGTAGTTAATTCGTAGATCGTATCCATGTCTGTCATCCACTGTTTGTTAGTGGCACAGAACGTGAGTATAGTTAGTTCTTAGTTAGATCACGTATGGTTTCGAATAGGATTACTAATACTTGTAAATAACTAACTAATAGAGTTAGAACTATACAAATATATACTGAAATACTCTAGGACTATACAATATACACTAGAGTAGGACTAAACACAGACTAAACAAAAATACCAATCCATCTGGAGATCTTTGGTGGCTCTGATTAGCAGGTTCTTATCACACTCGAGTGCATATGCTGGATCACTAACAGCAATCTCCGATTCTATAGGAAGTTCGTCTTTGAAATCAATGGCGTATTTCAGCCGAGAGAAGTTGACGTACTCGTTAGAAAGACCTTCAAAGTTGCATCCGATGGCCAGACACTCGATCATCTTCGCAACCCACACGCCACAGTCGCCAGACCGTTTATTACGTGGTACGCCCTTAGTCACACGCACAATCTTATATTCCGCCGCGCTAATATGCGGTCGCATCTCCTTGGGTGAAAACTCCTTGATCATCTTCGAAATCATCACAGCATATGCTAACTCGACCAAACAGAGGACTAACTCTACCATACAGAGGACTAACTCTACTATACTAAATTTGAGTAACTTACTTGCATGACTCTACCATTGCACCCAGGGGAATGCAAGATGGGTCGGGATCGAAAAGGCGAATCTTTCTTTCGTTGAGATTAACTTCGAGGGCCACCCAGTGGATGTTTTGGAAATTATGAGGGATGTAGATGGTGTCCACGTCTCTCATCCACCGCTTCCTAGTGGCACTGAATGTGGGTGCAGTGCCGTCGAATACATCTTTAAACTCACCAGGCCACACAAAAGTATCCTCCTTTTCCAAGTAATCCCTTTCGAACGTGTAGCACCAAAAACCACAAAACAGTGGTTCCATGAAAGCTAGCCGATTACTCCTGTATGGGCTTGGAGTTTGCAAGGATCTTTGCCGAAGGAGATTCATCCCGCATGCAATATGCTGTAAAAACTTTACTGTATTAGTGCTCTAATCTAACTCTACTAAACAAAAATTACGTCATAATACACTTTAACTTATGCAATCGTGAAGCCAGCCATATCGAGGGACATGCCACTTCTCTTTTGGGCATATCAAGCGGAGGAAGAAATCCGCATTTGGACTGTGTTTCCCGTCGCCAGTGAGTTCCAATTGATGCTTCACATAGTCGCGTAACTGAAGTACTTTTAATTTTGAAATCGGACCAAAAGGATCATAGACACTCCGAGAATGAATAACATTCTTATGAATCCGCTTGACAATGGAACAGCCTTGGAAAGGGGATACCTGTAAAAAGAAGGGACCAAACAGATGACTATCTACCATACAGGTGATCCAACTCGACCAAACAGATGACTAATTCTACCATACAAGTGATCCAACTCGACCAAACAGATGACTAACTCTACCATACAGGTGATCCAACTCGACCAAACAGAGGACTAACTCTACTATACATGTGATCCAACTCGACCAAACAGATGACTAACTCTACCATACAGGTGATCCAACTCGACCAAACAGATGACTAACTCTACCATACAGGTGATCCAACTCGACCAAACAGAGGACTAACTCTACTATACAGGTGATCCAACTCGACCAAACAGAGGACTAACTCTACTATACAAGTGATGAACTCTACTCTAGTTGAATATGAATAGTACCTGATTCTTAGCGAGGACTCGTGCCCGAGTCTCTTTCGGTAACACGTCTTCCATAAAGATTAACTCTTTCTGTGTTTGTTTACCCTTTTCAGGAGTATCCACCAGGTTTATGACGCCAACATGTGACATTCCTGGCTTAATTTTTTCCACATCGTAAGGTAGTTCTTCTTTTGATGGTTCTTCTGGATTCCTAACAACTCTTGATAATGGGCTCAAAGGGTCAGATGTCTCCTGACTCTGGATAACCCATTTATTCTACAAAAAATATGAAAATGTCAACTCTATTTAACAGAACTATCAACTCTACCAGTAAGATTTATTTTTAACGGGATTAGCTGGTCCGGTGGGATGGTATATTTAGTGCTGGCTGGGGACATTTGGGTGTCGTCGAGGTGAGCATCCACATTTGTTGGTTTAATACCTGAACCTGCACTTAGTGTTTTCCCCGAATCCGAGTCCACAAGGGTAGGCTATTTCTAAGGAGGTATCTGCGAAGAGCAACTCAATATGTTAGATTCACATATGGTAGAGTTGGTAATAGTGGTAGAGTTTGTTTTACTGGATTGGAAGAGCTATTTTGAACACAATAATTGTTTTGTAGAGTTAAATATAACTCGACCAAACCATATAACTGTTCGTTTTATGTGTATGTTCGTACAAAGATGTATGTAATGTTTGTTGTTTGTTGGTACATAATCAATCAAAGTAAGTCTCATTCAAGATAGAGCCCTACGTACCGAATTAAGATCCTTATTATTAGGGGATTCGGGAGTACGGGTTGTATCGCCTTCTACGTCATCTTCGCGACCTACATCTTCAGGATGTAGGCTCCTTTCGCGACTAACATCTTCAGGAGTTCGATGTCGTGCACTTGTCTGACCTCCACCCTCATCTGCCAAGCTATAAACTGGGGGTTGCGCACTACTCTCTTCTAGCTTAAGAAACCTCTCAATCATGGCTCTATTGTCTGAGGTGTTACGCTCAAGCCTACTCTCCTCAAGACGATATATACGTTCAGCAAACACGTTCTAATCGTGTCTCATCCCTTCAAAGGCTCTGGTCAGACCTCTAAGAGTGTCAAGCAACACACTAGACTCCTCTGCCTTCCGCTTTTTCTTTTTAACAACTCTCACCACATCCTGCATGGTGGTGGAGTCATCCATCCTAATCTGAATTCTCTTCTTCTCTTCTTTCTTGCGTTTTTTCACTTCTTTATTGTGTTTTTTCACTTCTTTATTGTGTTTTTTCTCTACTTTATTGTGTTTTTTCTCTACTGTATTGTGTTTTTTCTCTACTTTATTGTGTTGTTTCTCTTCACTTTCTTTACCTGAACTTTTGAACTAGCACTACGCTTGCTCATCCTCTCCTCGACATAAGCATCTGCCTTCCTCTTATTACTTTTGTCCCAAGCGGATTCATCTAGCCTGGAGGCAAGTATGTCTCCAAGCATGGTGTCAACTTTGTGGTCTGCAATATCGTTTGGCCATAGAGGCATTATCTCCAGAGGCTGTGTAGTCAGTTTTTTAAGACGTACCTGGTAGACGGGAAGATGCAATTTATTATTGAACTCTATTATACGTGAAATCAACTCCACATTACTTGAAATTGAACTCTACCATGTATGTATAGTGGAGTAAATGAACTCTACTACAAAAGGAATTTACCTTTCCATTATTATTTGCTAGCTCCAACTTCACCAAGTCCTCGAGGTCAATGGTTTGTTTTTTGACGGGTCTCCATCGTAGAATGGGGATGTCACCTGCTCTTTGCTCCCCAAATATTTATGCGACGGACTCAAATGCCCATATCAGAAGTGCGTGCACAAACCCGTGTATTGTGTAATTACTGCCCATTTTGCATCCTGCCATTTTGATCGATTTTATCAGTTCTAGAAACGCCACTCTTCCCCATGGATGCCTCTCGAACATCTCAAAATCTGCAACCAACTTCGTAGCACTAAAAGGGAGCCTACTATTTGTGTGGCAACCAAAAACTCCTACATTCAAAACCACTAGCAAGCCCACCATCTTCCTCTTCTCGAAAGACCACCCTCTACATCTCCCCAATATTTCTTTCAACTCTACCCATTTTGGTCATTCACCAACCCCTAAGCCAATATCTTCCCAAAGTTCTCTGTGCGCTTCATCTGCCCCATTAGAAGCCTTCTCGAAGTTACCGCAATTAAGCTGCGTTATTTCAGCAAACTCATGCAGAGAAAACCTCGTAGGCCGAGACCCAAACAGCACCCAAATCTCATACATCTTCTTAGTCACTAGTTGATTCATCAACAAGTACTGTATATGCCTGCCTGTAAAGTTGAAGTTGGAATCTGCTAGTTTCAGAAAAACGCCTACGGAAGTGTTCTCTTTGATGTCTACGTATGCATCCTCACCAATACCCTTGATCATATTACTGATGTTTTTTAGATTGCAGAAATGGTTGATGCTTCGATTCTTCATCACTTGTACACCGTGTGTGAGAAATTTCTTCGGGTACTTGTCTGCCATATCTAAAGATGAAAGAAAACAAACGATAAGCATTATAAAACCCAACTCAACCACACTACAAGGCAACTATACATTCTTACAACCTAACTCTATCACACAACAACCCAACTCTACCACACTACAAGTTAACTCTACCATTTATTTATAAAAATGTCATATTTATCAATTTTCCCAACCATTATTACCAACCAAAATTGAACACTAAATGCTCATCTACCAACCAAATTTGGCCATTATCATCATAATGAAATTCATAACTTTATATTCCTTTACTTTCTCTTAATTTCCATCCAAAAAACTCTCTCATATACATCTCCAAAAATTTCAAATTCCTAGATCTTGTTATTTTGAGTTTCTTGCATAAAAAACGGTTGAGCTTCTTTGGTATTAGCTTAAATCAAAATTCTAGGTAGTAATTAAACATAACCCACAAGCTTAATTTAGCTATTTATTATTTTTCCGCAGATAGTAGATTTCATGTGAAGTATACTTTCAAAGTACACTTCATATGAAGTTTACAATTGTGTAGACTTCCCACATAGATTTCATATACAAAGTCAACATTAGCCAATTACAAAACTAACCTCGATAGACTTCATATGAAATATACTATTTGAAATTAGTTGTAGACTATTGATGTAGACTTCAAATGAAGTCTACTTTGATAGTCAGCACATTGGTTTATTGCAAAACTAACCTAATTTGAAAGTAGATTTTATATGAAGTCAAATTCTGGAAAGTCAAATATAAAATTAAACTAAGAGTATAATTTCAAATGAAGTATACTATGACAATTTTGTTAAAAATTAATTTACAGCATACTATGACAATTTTGTTAAAAATGAAGTGTACATATATTCTAAACTTCATTGTAATCTTTTTTATTTTTTTATATTTTCTTTTTATGAGTGTTTCTTTAGTTGTTTACCTCCTGTATTAATAAATTTTTGAAATAATTTAGACAGTTAGCTCATTCTGAGTAGACTTCAAGTGAAGTATACTATGATGATTTGGTAATGTATGTAATGAAGTTTATCTTGTTGACGTGGGTTATATTTGTGTTTGTTATACATGAAATGATTAAGTTAGTTGTTGTTTATGGTGAACGGATGATGAGAAGGGATTGTTCGCATTTTGAAGTGGATCATATCGAAGGTGGGATAATGATCTTCTTACATGATGGTTGTACTCATGACGAACTTGTTAAAATGGCTCAAAATGTTTATGATCTAGAGACAACCGAGTTTGTGGGGTTGACTTATTCACTACCAGACTCAATGTTGCAACAAATTCCTTTAGATACTCCTCATATGCATATCACGAATGATAAAAAGTACATGGTTTGATTAAGCTTAGTAAATCATATGTCGTACATCTATGTGTTTCATATCGATATGAGGAGAAAGTTGATGACAGTAAAGACAATGTTGATACATATGGAAAATATGATGAAGATGATATTGACGATTATGTTAAAGAAAAGCTAACAGTGCAACAAATGAGTTACAAGCAAAACCTGAAATTTACGTTTATGGTCGAGATTACAATAAATATGAGAAAGTGTAACATAAGGAGAAAGATGATATAATTTATGTGGTTGATGTTGTCAACGAGGGATACATTGGTTAAGGAATAGATACCAACAATATATATGTCTATAAGAGTTTTGCAAGCAAGGATGAGCTGGTTTTAGAACTGCGAATGATGAGTGTACTTTCGAAATTTTCTATGAAAGTATATAAGTCAACAAAAACTTTGCTTGTGGCTAAATGTTGTGTTGATGGCTGTGGTTGGAGGATCCGAGCAAGCGTCAAGAATGAAGCCAATACATTTTGGGTGACAAAATATGTGGAAGTTCATACATGTTCGATGGCGGAGCGATTGTCTCACTTTAGATTCTCTTCTCCGAGATATATGCAAAATTGTTTGTTGATCAATTTGGTATAATTGATGAGATTACGCTGAAGCATATGAAATAGTCAATGAAAATGATGTTCGAGATAAAACTGGATTATACTGCGTCTTATAGGACATTAATATTTGCCTAGAAATTGGTGTGAGGGTTAGCATAAGATGGATATGATATGTTGTATTTTTATTTGCACTTTTGTTAAAAAATCTGGATACAATAACTCGATGAACATAACATATTTAACTATCTGTTTATATCGTTCTAAGCCTTTATAGCTGGATTCTGGTACCTTAGATGAGCTATTATGGTTGTTGAAAGTCATCTTACTCGGAAGTATAAGGGTGATTTGCTAGTAACATGCACAGAAGACGACACCATTCAAATATTTTCTTTGGCATTTGGAATTGTGGACACTGAAACAATGCTTCATGAGAGTGGTTTTTTCTAACCTAATTGTTTTTTTCTCACATCAGTATCTATTGGCGATAGTTTCTGACAGACACATATCTATTAAAACTACATGTAACAAGGTTTTTGCATGGACAATTCAAAAGATATATTACTATTTATATGATAAAAACATGCATTTTTATAATAAAAGTATAAACATTGTCATGTTGAGTGAGTCCTTAGTTATTCTAAGTCCTAATATATACATATGTAATCACTAAATTATTTTTAATTATAAAAATTAGATAATTATTGTAAAATTGATAATCATTTTTATTTAGTCACTAAATATCTAATTTTGAGTCGTATTCAATCTCCATAAATTGATTTGGTTTTCGGCACAAACTTTACTTATTTTTTAACAATACAACAAATATTTTTGGTATCCAAAAAAATTCTTTTACTGAAAAAAGAAAGAAAAAGAAAGAATTTTTTTAATAAGAACTAGATAAATATTTTCGACCGCCAATCATTTGCACACCTTTATTTATTTTTGTAAAAAGAAAAAGAAACAAAATGTGATAGTTGCAAAATTGACCATTGACTTGGGTCAATTGCAAAACTAATCCCCCATTTTTTCTCAAACTTTTTTTTTTCTCATTTTAACCTTAGTTTTCTCATATTTTTGGTTTTGCCATTAATTTTTTTATTAAAAAACCATAAAACATAAAAAGACTAAAATATAATCAAATCTCAAGTATTTACAAAATTACCATATTTTTCAATTCTTTCACCCACCATTACCAACCAAAATTGAAGCTCTAAATGCATTATTACCAACCAATTTCGGCTTCATTATGTTTCCTCACAATCTCTAACTTCACAATATCTCATTCTCTCTTTGATTCTATCTAAAAACTCACTATTTTCGTTTTATTTTTTTTGAAATTCTTAATCTTTGATTTCCGTTGCTATTTGAAGCTAAGAGTCATGATTTAAAGTTTAGTTCGACTTTCTGGGCATTCAAAAAAAGGTAAACATGATCTTAACTCAAATCTACATAAGTGCTTGCAGATTTTGAAAATTTACAAAGAGCAAACTTCAAGAGAAGTTTGTATCTATACGCAGACTTCAAATGAAGTCTTCTAGTAAACCCAGAGGTTAATTTTGAAATTGACCAATTTTTGGGTTACGAGATTAGACTTCAGTAAAAGTCTGCACACTTTTCTTTAAACAAAAAAAATATTTTTCGTAAACTTCTATAGAATTTTGGGTAAATTCGAGTTAGTTTTGCAGCTGACCAACATTTTGACTTTTTCTACAGACTTAATATGATGTCTGCGGGAAATATTTCCCAAGTAGACTTCAGTGGCAAACTTCATTTGAAGTCTACTTTATGTTAAAAGGAGTTAGTTTTGCAATTGATCGAAAATAGCAAATATTGACAAAAAATCATAGGCTTCCTGGAAAAATTAGACGCAGACTTCACCAGCAATTTGCTATAAAGTAGACTGCTAGTGAAGTCTACTCTTACTTTTGCGTAGACTTCATTGAAGTCTACGAATGACGCAGACGTCCTGGGTAAACTTCATTAAAAAAGTCAAACTAAGTCAATTGCAAAACTAACCCCTACTTTTTCGAGTAGACTTCACCTTAAAATAGTCAATATTTGGTCAATTGCAAAACTAACCAATTTTGTAGCAGACTTCTACTCAAGTCTATTACAAAATGTCAACATTTGGCCAGTTGCAAAAACTAACCTAATGAAGTCTGCACGTTTAAATAGTAGGCTTCTCCTGCAGTTCACTCTTGTAACAGTAGACATCAATATAAGTCTACTTTGTAATCTCGCAGACTTCATATAGAAGGATTAAGACATAAAGAAGGATTAAGAAATCGGTTTCCCATTCTCTCTCTCTC
>JAKUCM010001255.1:0-44154 GCA_023374145.1 Lepidium sativum | reverse complement strand
GGAGCTTCAAGAAAGCTTCAATGGCGTCACTTATGGGAGGAAGCAGTTAGGTCTGGCGGCAGAGGAGCTAATAACTGAGGGGTAAATTTGTAATTTAAACTCCCCTACATACGTAAGCTAGGTTTTTCAAAATCAATTCTACTACAAAGGTCACTACTCTACTAACACTCTTTAACCTCTATTACTAGTTAAACTTCTTAACGTATCATGCACGGATTTTTCTCACAATTCAACTCTACTACACACACTTAAATTCTACTCCACTAGTGTAGAGAGTTGATTAAAGCGCGAAAATCAACTCTACTACGCATAAAATCTAACTATACTATACACGACTTTTAATTCATTCTACTAAACACACTTCAACTCTACTACGTTCCACTCCGCTAGTGTAATAGAGTTGATTAAAGCGCGAAAATCAACTCTACTACGCATAATATCTAACTCTACTATACACGACTTTTAATTCATGTCAACTCTAATTAACACACTTTAACTCTTACTACATTGCACTCCGCTAATGTAGTAGAGTTGATCGCTTACATGGCAGATTTCATTAGTAATATTTTCATAAATACATTTTTCTTTTACTCATTATAAAAGTGACAAATGCTATATAAAAATTTAAAAAACTATTATGATAAATTTTAAACATTTACTCTATTTAAATAATTAACACTTACTTTCACCTTAATCTAACAAATCACACTAAAATATCACTAGGCCCATTAACCCACACACTAGGAGCTAAAATAAAACATTTTCTCTTTTCTTTCACTTCTCTTTGTGGTAGACCACAAAAACGAAAAGCGATAATAACGAATAAATTCGCACTTGAAAATGGGAATCATGACGTGTCGTTATAATATTTGAAAATAGAATCACATCAGACATAATCAACACCTGAGATTTACTCCTCAGTTTATGGCTTTGTTATTTATCTTATTTGTGTCTTCTCTTTTTCACTTCCCCATTTTCTGTTCACTTCAAGCAATCAAAAAACCAAAAAGAAAGAACATGATATTGTTGGGGAAGAGACAAAGACCAGAGATAAAGCGAACCACGAGCTTGTCTGAGATGAAGCTTGATTTGAATTTACCTAGCGAACCAGAGCCATCTGAACACCGTCAGGTTCATCAACGGTTGTTAGATCAACGGCTCTTATCGATGGTGTCACCGAAAGGTACAAAGAGGAAGCACACAACATATTGTTCTTAATATTTTATGAGAACTTGATCTCTTTGTAAACGTTATCTCGTTCCTGGCCATGATATCTATATATGTAGGTTACAATAAAAATTATTTATGATTTTTCAATCAACTCAAGTCAGTCTCTTATTAATAAGAACATAAACAGAAGCGTATCTTTTGGATCTGTGGCTTATGATCAGGATTTAGCAACGACTCTTCCACAACAAACCCAAAATAGTTTGAGAACTTTTCTGTATTTCTTGTTAGGGTTGTTGTGGGGACCAAAACTTTTTACTATATAGAATCAATTTCTAATCCAGCCCTTCATCAAATTTGAAATTACTGAATGTATCCACATAGTTTTGACTCTTTATATAATGACCCTAACACATTAATTATACATGTGTGACCCCAAAATAATTCTTACAATCTTCCATTGGGTCACATATGTATCCTCGATATGTGATAGACTTTATGAGCTCAAAATAGTCATTATATAGTTGTGTCATAAACAATCTCATCCATTGACTATAACAACATAGGATCATGGCGGTCTTTGTTATAATAAAAAATAGACAAGCCTTCCATGGTCACTAAAATCAATATAGTCAAAAGACGAAAAGTGTGGCATGAAAATTACATGAAAAATGATCACTTCATGTCGATTTTCAACGTGTCCTACCTTATTGAGATGCTTTAACTTTATTGTACATATAGAGTAAAGTGAATATTGTATATCTGATCAGAAAATTAAATGTTCATAAATAAAAATAAAACATAAACCTAAAACCATATAAAAAACTCCCACTAAACCAAATGATCATCAAACACTGAAACACCCATTCGAGAAGTATGCTCATGAAAGACCTTTGGTGGAATACCTTTTGTAAGATGATCTGCTATCACAGAGTTTGTCCCTAGGTGTTCTATGGAAATCTCTCCACTTTATACCCTTTTGTGAATAACGAGGAACTTAATCTCGATAAAATTGGACTTAGTCACCCTCCTGTTTATGTTGGAGTACAAAACAACTGATTTATTGTCATAATATAACTTGAGTGGTCTTTTGATTCCCTCAACCATTCGCAACCTATTGACAAAATTCCTAAGCCAAAGTCCCTCATTGGATGCCTCAAAAAATTGCTACAAATTCTGCCGCCATTGTGGAGGAAGCTACAAGTGATTGTTTCACACTACGCCAAGCAATAGATCCACCAGCCAAAAGATAAACATAACATGAAGTGGACTTTCTACTATCTTGACATCCAGCAAAATCAGAATATCCAATGATTTCTAAGTAATATGATCTCCGATATGTGAGTATATAGTCATTTGTCCTTTGCAGGTCACTCATGACCCTTTTGGCTGCTTTCCAATGGTCCAAACCTGGATTACTCAAGAATCTGCCCAAACTCCAACAATGTACGCTAAATCTGGACACGTTCGAACTTGAGCATACACCAAACTTCCTATAGCCGAAGCATAAGAATTCTGCATCTCCTAAATTTATAAATTTCCTTTAGGGCACTGTTTGTGACTAAATTTGTCTCCCTTAGAGATTGGGGTATCTCATGGTTTGCATTCATGCATATCAAATCTCTTTAATACTCTATCGATATAGGCCTTTTGTGACAACTGTAGAACACCCCAACTATGGTCTCAATGAATCTGGATTCCTATTACAAAGGATGCTTCACTAAGATCTTTCATCTCAAATTTCTCCTTAAGAAATTCTTTGGTCTCATGAAACATGGTTATATTGTTAGTGGCTAATAGTATGTCATCAACATACAATACTAGGAAAATGCACTTAATCCCACTGAACTTATGATACACACAATCTTTAGCCAAATTCACCTCAAAACCTAAAGAGGTGATTAGCTCATGAAACTTGTGGTACCATTGACGAGAAGCTTGTTTCAGCCCATAGATGGATGTATTTAACTTGCATACCATCTTCTTTGGATCACCTATCACAAAGTTTTATGGTTGCTACGTATAAATTTTCATCAATATTTCCATTGAGAAAAGTTTTCTTGACATTCATCTGATGATCTCTAAGTCATAATGTGCAACAAGAACCATGATTGTCCTAAAGAATTATTTGATGAAACTGAAGAAAAGGTTTCTTTATATTATATCCTTTCTTTTGAGTATAGTCTATAGTTACTAGAAAAACTTTATACCTCTCCACATTACCACTTGAGTCTTGGTTTTAAATATCCATTTGCAACCAATGGGTTTCACACATTCTGGTAATTGGACAATGTCCCAAATGTAATTTTCTAGCATTGACTGATACTCTTCTTGATGCACTGGTTCTTGAGGATCTTGAATTTGAATCTCACTGACATCTTGTTTTTTGAGGAAGAGCTTTAGTATGAACTTGAGGTTCCAAAATTTCTTTGTCAAAAGCAGCTATATGAATCGGTCTAGAACCTTGATCCGATTCTTCTTCAAATATGATGTCTCTAACTTCATTTATTCCCCGAATTCATTATCCTAAAAAAATATGCTTCTTCCCGTCTCAAAAATGTTCTTTTGTTTGGGATCATAAAACTTTTACCCCCGAGATCGCTCAGAATAACCAATAAAATAACTGCTCAAAGTTCTAGAGTCCAACTTTTTCTCAAATGGCTTATAAGGCCTAGTTTGAGCTGGACATCCCCATATGTGAAAGTGCTTTCTATCAGTCCAAAGCTTATAAGGTGTTTTTCGTTTCCTTAGTTGGTACCCGATTAAGAATGTAAGCTGCAGTCTTTAGTGTCTTTCGCCAGAGTGATCCAGGTAAGGTAGAATGAATGATCATACTTCTTACCATGTCTTTAAGAGTACGATTGCTTCTTTTTGATACACCATTCATGTTAGGAGACCCAGGCATGATACATTGTGGGACTATTCTGCACTCCTCTAGGTATCTGGCAAATGATCCTTGACATTTTTCACCTGAACCGTCATACCAACCGTAATATTCTCCACCACGGTCAGTTCTAAGAGACTTTATCCTTCGGTCGAGTTGATTTTCAACTTCAGCCTTAAACTTCTTGAATATATCTAAAGACCTGATTTTTCATGAATAAGCAACAAGTATGCATATGTAAAATAGTCGTCTATGAAAGATATTTCCAAGAAGCCGTAGGGGAAGGTCCACAAATATTTGTATGTATCAACTCAAGGACTTATTTAGCTCCATATGCACCCAATTTCTTATGTTTGGTCTAATTTCCTTTAATTCAAGCCACACGTACATCAAAGTGTGTGAAGTCAACATAACTCAATATACCATCTGCCACAAGTCCCTTAATTCTATTTTTAGAAACTTGACCTAAGTGTTTGTGCCACAAAATTTCCCGAATTTTCATCTTCGAATTTTCGTTTAGTACCCCTTGTTTCAACACTTAAGTTTTCATAATGAAAATCTACAGTGTCAAACATGTAAAGATTGTGATTACCCATAAGTGTACCAGTTCCAACTATAAGTGAATTTAAAGACAAAATAGTTTTTCCATTACCAAATAGACAAGAATAACCAAATTTGTCTAAATAAGGACCATAAACCAAATTACTTCTGAAAGACGATGCAACAAAAGTGTCTTTCAAATCCAAATAACAACCAGTACTAAAAAAATCTAAAAAAAAGTATTAAACCACATCCACCGCAAATCCATCAGCCACATGAATGCGTCTTTCAGCATTAGTTGCTTTTCTGTAGCTCAGGCAACCTTGCAGTGAAACACTAATGTTAGTAGTTGCAATTGTATCCAACCACCAAGTATTTTTGGGTACTTCAACTAAGTTCACCTTATAACAGACCATACCAAAGGAACTACCTTTCTTCACACGCCATGCGTGGTACTTTTGGCAGTTTTTCTTCATATGTCCAACTTTTTTACAAAAGAAACATGTATCTTCAGCAATAGTCCGATTCTTTTGAGCTAGACCTTTAGCAGCATCATTCTTAACTACCTCAGTTTTCCTTCTTTTGCCCTGATCCTTAGAGGTGTAAACCATATGAGCACCTTCAGACTGTTCTTGTTTTATTATATCATCCTCATCCACAGAGCTCATTAAGATACTATTTCTCTTTTTGTGTGTTGTATCTGGATTTCACTTGATTGAAGTGAGGAGGAAGGGAGTTAAAGATAAAAAAATATGAGCACTTCTTCCTTAAGCTCAATCTTGAGAGTCTTAGGGTTTGAAACAATGTTGGACATTTCCAAAATGTACTCCCTAACGTTTCCTTTGTTGTGGTACCTCATTGTACTAAATCGATACAAAAGCATACTTATATCTGCTTTATCGCTACTTGCAAAACGCAAGTCCATCTCAACAAATAACTGTTTGAAATCTTTGATCTCCTCATGACCTCTAAAGGTTTCCGGAATGGTGTCCAAAATGATCATTAAATTAATGTGATTGGAACGTTTCCGCTTCTCATAAACAGCCTTATACTCAGCAGTAGTGTCATTTGTAGGAGAAGTAGGTTGTTCCACCCTTAGCACAAGGTCAAGCTCCATACACCCAAGCATAATCTTAACTCTACTTTTCCATTCCTTGTAATTGCAACCAATAACCATTGGAATTGAACCTAAATTTGCATATACAACAACAAGAGAACAATCTTTATTAGTAACTCACTACTAAAACAAGATAAAGCAACAATAAAATTAACGATCGTACAACCCATCACAAGATACCAAGTGCAACATTAACATTAAGTCTTTTGACAATAATATCAACTGCTAGCGGTACTCTTATTGTAATAATCAAACATTGAAAATATTGCATGATAAACAACAACCTATCTTTGCATCGATTGTTCACATGATTATTTCAAATAATTGTCACATGTTTATCATCACATCACATGCATGTATATAATCCACTCAAATATAAACATACCTTTTAGGTCGATTTAATATCCACATGAATATATACACATATAATGTATTATTCTTAAAAAATATCCATAAGAGAGATTATTTTGGCAACATCATGCATCAATTAATCCAATTCAAATATTAAACTTGCACAATCAAAATTATTATTGATTTGAAATTTAATACTTATTCATGTGCAGACATATATTAAGAATGTATGGAGGCTCTATATGCAAGAATAATATTGTAGTATAATGGTTAACGACAAGTTTGAGTTAAGCCACCTCCAAATTTCGAAACCTTTGTGGTGAAACGTGGAATTTGCAAAATTGTATGATTGCCCTTGTCTACCCAACGAAACCCTAATTTATGTTTTCAGATTTTCAGCCGCTTTTGGCAAAAACCAAAAACATTACTCAAAAAAATCAAAAATATAACCTGAATTTTGAATTATTGAGCAAGAATCTTAGTTTAGTTCTTAATCTAATCCAAAACATTGCTCTGTAATTTCCGAAAAAGTTTCAGAATTATAACTTTATAGCAACATTATTAGATCCAAAAAATTTCATAAACTTTAGGCTTAAATTTAAGATCTAAACATGTTTTTATCTAGGATTAACAACATAAAAACCAGAAATTCCAAAATTCTTAATCTAAATTAAACTTTAGAATTTGAATATTAATCTTTATGATTTTCCAATCAACACATGTCAGTCTCTGATTAATAAGAACATAAATGGAAGCATTGGATTCATGGCTTATGATTTGGATTGGCAATGACTCTTCCACAACTAACCCAAATAATTTGAGATCTCTGTTGATGAGATGGTAGAGAACGTTTATGTATTTATTTCTAGGTTGATGCAGGGACCAAAACTTCTATTTATATATAATCAATTTCTAATTTGGCCACTTATCAAATTAGAAATTACTGAATGTATCCATTCAAGTTAATCGTATATGCACACTTTAGAATATAAGAACTTCTCATCTTATTGATTTAGGAAATTTCCTCAAAACCTAAACTTTTTCTTAAAGGTTTTAAGGAACAAACCTCTTAAGTCTCATATTTATAGATTAATTCTCATAAATTTTTAACAGAGGAAATAGAGCGTTTTGTAGTTTACAGTGCAGAAAAACAGCAAATGACAGTGGACGAAAAGAAAGAGGAAAAGAATAAAAAGAAGAACGGTTTGGTGGGCTCCACCGTCGGCGTCGCTGCCGATGGAGAGACACTTTCCGCCGCCGTGTAGGTCTATCTCACTTACTTTATTTATATTATCGGTACTGATTGTATATGGTTTGCTTTTTTAAAAAAGAAATTATTGTAAAAAAGCATTGAGTATGACTGTGATTAACCATGTTAATCCTCCTATACTTTTTTTGCTTTTTAAGACTTAATACTACGGTGTTATTTTCCTGAAATTGATATTCATAATCAAATCAATGTGTTACTGCTTTTTTTTATTTTAATAGATCCGAACCAACGTATTAATGCCGATCCAAACCAATTTGACCGATCCAAACCAATTTGAACCAACGTGTTAGTGCTTTTTTCAAAAAAAGAGAAGCCCAGTAATTTAGATTTTAACTAAATTTCTGTTAAGCAAAAACCGAACCGAACCGAACTGAACGATCCGATACTATACCCGAATTCTAATTTTATTCTATTATGAAAATTCTGATTTTCATTTAACTAACCGACCTGATTTATCAAATATTTAATTTGGTTCGGGTCGATAAATCGGATCGGTTTTTAATCCCACCCGTAGTGCATGATAGAAGTTTGTACCGTATTATGTACTATAGGCTTCATGTAAATTATTTATGTATCATGCCACCAAAAAATACACTATCTGTAATATTTTAAGTAAATACACTATTTGTATTATTTTAAGTTCATACTTCCATTCGAAATGATCCAACCATTGAATTCGTCTTCTATTTTGATTATATATATACATATTATGATGTTAGTCAAGTAAGGAATCTAATGCTTACTCAGCTTGCATTGACTGGGTCCCTCTATATTCCGTCATTGTTAAATTTTTAAGAGATTATTTCCTTTTAATTATGTCTCGATTTTTGATAGATTCCTATTTGCTAATGCTGTCGCATTCTGCTTTTGTAAAGAAGTATAAATTTTCCTCTAAATTAAATATATTCTAATTTGATTTTGAGTTAGTATCGATCCATCTTATTATTTTGGATTGAGTTGTCTCATTCAAATGAAGCAACGACAAGAGAGGGAACATCACATGTTAACATTAAACTCAATAAACTTTATATAAGTTCTTTCATTGTTTCATTCGTTCCACTTCTAAAAAGACTATATTTGTTTCTCATACTTTAAATGGGTCTACTAAAGCCTATGAACTTAACATTGATGGACCTCACTAGGTGAAATGGGCCGGACTTAATGATAAACGCACATCTATAAATCAAAAGATGATGCGTATGAGAAGCTATGTTACGTGTATGCAAATGGCTCCACGTGAATATGTTGAGTTTGGTATATTCGTTGTGACCAAAGGAATGATGCATTTTTTGTTTTTTAATGAAACTGAAATGAATGATGCATTTGGTTTGTACTTTCGGGAAAACATCTTCAGATGGCATATTCTATTATTCATTTTACAGCTGTCAACTCTTTTGCCCATTGTCAAATTTAGTCAGCAAAAACATTGTAGTAGATGTCATGCAAAAAGAATGAAACATCCAAAAACCAAAAAAGAAAAGAAAAAGACGAACACCATGCATATATTCAGATCTAGTTTCGTTTTTTTTAAGGAAAGTTGTAAGTTTTTTTTTTTTGTCAACAAGTTATAAGTTTCTAAAACTAATAATTAGTTTTTTAATGTGATCAATTATTTTGTAGGATTTTAAATAGAACAAGAAGAAGGCAATGATATGAACATTGGCGGTGATTATTGAAGGCTTTGAAGAGGTGTTTATCTGCTGTCGCAGTCTATTTTAGTAGTATTTTTTATTTAATTAATGGAACGTATTATGGTCTCTACAACCCCACGAGAGGTTATTGACGCAAGTTTATGTATATTTCTATGTTCGATTAAGCCATCTGGTAACAAATGATCAAATTCTATATCATTGTTCCACTTCTTTAGATTTTATAAAGATATTACACATATAATGTAATTCGTTTAAATATTATTTGCAACCTCCCTTAAAATATATCAATATGTATGCGTTGTAGTATACGGTCATTAATGTTTGATCGTTTTACGAGTTTATATGACTATATCATAATATTTCATTTTGCTACCAACCTGTATTTCTTTTGAATATAGTGCCTAAAATTGACGTTTTTAAAAATTATTTAAACTTTGTTTATCGGTGTTTTAACAATTGTTTTCGAATAGACTTATTTATAATGATCAAAAACGACTTTTGTCTAGTTAGCGAAATTTACTTAGTTTTATCTAACTACTATATTCAATTTTAATATTTAAATAATTTTCGTTATAACACTTTTTTACCAAACACTATCTCTAACTTCTCGTTTTAAGCGATTTTTGTTTTAACTATTATTTTTCTTCAATCGCTTTGCTAAATTTCAAATTATGTCACGAAGCAGGTCAATTACATAACTTAAGATGTCATGAAAACTTTGCTAAATAACACGAAAAGTTAAGTTTGGACCCCAAAAAAAAATATTTAAAATAAAATAGAAAAAGAGACGTATGAAAAGTAGACTCTTCAAATCTAGACAGGGATCTAAAAGATACTGTTCAGGTTACTGATTGAGAAGCAAATGCATGATATCAAGTGTATGATCATATTGAGGATACAAAGTGGCTCAATGTAAGACTACATGCAAGATTAATGCAATGAGGTTTTGGTATTACTTTTGTTGTCAGCCATATAATAAAAGTGTATACATTATGCGCAAGAAAGAGGACAAAGACAAAGCTAAAGAGGAAGACATAAAGGTGACAAAGCTAAAGAGGAAGACATAAAGGTTATTTTGGTACAAAACAATGTAAATTAAGATCAACCAACGTGACTCCAAGATATAATTATTCCTATTTGTTTGTTTCTTTTTGAAATTATATATTCATTACTTTATTTTTGCTGTAAGTTGTAATATTTTTGTTGTTATCATTTTAGGTTCAAGCTTCATTTGTTTGTCTTGGATCATTTTGGAACAACAAAGTGTATGTTTTGGATAATACTGCAGTGGAAATCTTAAATCAAAGTATATCTCAATTATTGAATGATACTTTTGATGAGGTATCTTGAATCATTCTAATTGATATAATTTGTTTTTTCACACTGATAATATCTATATATTGTGAATGGTATTTTTAAAAAATTCTAGATTCAAGATCAAAAAAATCTTCCTAATGCTATTCGTAGTTTGATTGGGAAAGTTTCGAGTTCGTGGTTAGTGTTGATAGGGATAATTTCCATAACGGTAATGATACTTGATCCTCTTGATGAAGTCAGCAATGATTATTTTCAAGATTTTGGTTCACCTACATCAACTTCTTTAAAGCGCAAAGAAGATACATGTCTCATGATTCATGCGATAAATCTTTGTCGTTGGAAACTAAAAAACTATGTGTTGAACTAACTAAAGATGGACTTGATGTCAGAGGAGAATTATAGAAAGAATTAGTATATGAAGATTAGAAATAACTTCTTACATTATGGGTTTTCGTTCTATTATTTAGTATGATCTTCCTTCCAAGTATTACCCTTTTTTATTATTCGTTCTTAATTTCGTGGATTATTATTGCGTTGCTTATATTAGAAACTTCTATTGGTTATTATTATTTCTTATAAACTTAATTTATATTGGTTATTGGTTATACATAATTGTATTATTATGAAATTACAATTGTTTGGTATTTTGATGAGTTTCCTTGTTTTATATAATAGTTTGGAATACTATAAACTTATAGTTTGAAACATTATTTATAACCATGGTTTTTCTCTATTTTTAAAGGAAAAATAATGTAACAATATATCGATCGATATCAGATTGGTCTAATCGTATATATTTATATACGGAACAGTTATCTAATACCAACATCTACATGCTTCCCCTGTCATATCAATTCAAGATTTAACCCTGTGATTTTGTTATATATTTGATATAGATATTACATGGGAAGCAAGTAGATATTGGTAGTAGTATACTTTCCATCATGAATTGTATAATAGTGTAAATATGTGGATTTTGAAAAAAAAAATAGCAAGAGACTAATTAACTTCAAAATATTTGTATCATATGAATGTAAGAAAATAGATTTAGTAAGACCATATTTAATGATATCAAATAATGATCCATTATCAGACATCCACCGCTTTCCCATCATGACAATTCAAAATGTAACGTTAGGTCTTGTTGTTATAAATTTGATGTAGCCATAATGAGGAAACGTGTGGATGTCGGTAAATATATCAAATGAGTTCATACATACACATAGTTTTGGGAAAAAATCTAATAGTATTGTCTCATATAAATCGGTTTTTGTATTTAAAGTGACATGATAACATAAGATATAGTCTGATCTGTGTAACATCACCATAAGTTTTTTTTGCAGCCTAATATTAAAAATGAAAATAATACAAATAATATAATGAGTTTAGTAATCGAGAATCCATTCACACTTATAAAGGTTTGCAAGAAAGAAATATGAACATCGAGATTATTCAATGTCAAAATTCAAATGATTTTAAGATATATGAATGGATCACGAAAGCTTATGAATTCAAAAGGAATAAAATAAAATAAAATTTATTAAGGTTTGGTAAAGATGAAGCTTCGTTCTTTGAGATATATCTAACAATTGTTCCATGTAGCTTATTATAAAGAAGAGAAAGACGATGATAACAATGTTCACATACTATATACTATTTTTAATTTTTGAAAATTATCTCTAACTTTTTCATCGTGTATTAATTAACACATCGCATCACTCAATTACCCACAACCACACATTAGTGTAGTCTTTTCACCTCTAACAATTAGCTGATCTTATCCCATTATATTTTATGATTCTCATCTTTAAAACATTTTCTAATTTTTTGTACACATGTTTTTGGTTCATTTTGGGTTATACAATGTGATAAAGAATTGGTTTTTGCGGTTTTCTTAGATCGATTGATCTCACTTTTACCAAAGAATGTAAAAAATACTTTTTCCGTACTTATCTTAAATCAACAGTGTGTTATGTTTATATAAAATCATTTTTATAAAAGTATTTTTTGTCATCTTAACTAAAAAATTGATGATAACATGAAATTCGTTTAACAAAAAAAAAAACAAATTGATGTCCACATCCAATGAGTTACAATTTGTAATTACAAATATCAATATTTATTTTCTTTTGAAAATATCTCAATATCTACATCTTTAAATAATTTTAAAAGTGCAATTTTTTAGGATAATATAGGGATATAATTTCGTTTGACTTATCCCATTAACTAATTTTGTTGATTTTATATATTTTAAACTATATTTTATCACAGTCTATGAGACCAAGAATCACATTTATAAAACGTACTTCAATTTACTAAACTCATGTTCATTAAATCATTTATATATTAATAAACTTCATGATATCAACAGATTTACTGAATTTTGTTCATATTTTCAACTAACTATCTACTTTCTTTCTTATATTAGGTAGTAGATTTTCCATAATCTAATAAATTATTAATTATTGATATTATGGAAGATTCGATTTTATAGTAAACCCTAGGCATACAATTTTATAATCTAATATTATATTTATATCTACATATAATTTTATATACCCTTTGCTTTCTACAAGGACAAGTTAAATTGTCTCTCTTTAAGGTTGTCCCAGACCTTCTATATGGGTTGTTGACCAATGATGATGAAATGACATGCCCCCACGTGATATTGTTATTGAGGAAAAATCTCGTAGAATATAGAGAATTCATGAGATACGTCCTTCTTATCTCGCTCTGCAATATCCTCTATTTTTTATTTGGGCTGAAGATGACTTTAGATTACGTATTGAGAAAGGTGTTACTCGATCTTTTCAAACAAAAAAGATTGAGTCAATAATTATGAGGTATTTGTTTGCATTTAAGATTCAAGAGAGAGAAAATGAGTCACACGTATTAATCCGCTCAGGATGGTTATTTCAACAATTTTTAGTAAATGTATATACTATGATTGAGTCAAATATATTGAGTTATATAAAACTCAATCGGACAAGTTTGAGAAGTGACAATTTTGACTCTTTTAACGAAGCTACTGGTTCAGGTAAAGTTGATCTTCATGACCAAGGGAAAAAGTTATATTTGCCACCAAGGTCCTAGGTATATGAGGAAAACTTACTTAGACGCAATAACAGTATGTAAACATTATGGGTTTCCTGATCTTTTTATCATGTTTACTTGCAATACAAAGTGGCCTAAACTATAACGTTTTTTGAAGAACGTCATCTTGAATGCCGAAGATAGAACATATATTATTTGTAGAGTTTTCAAACTGAAACTTGATTCCCTTGTGGATGATTTGACTAAAAGACACATACTTGGGAAGATACTATCATGTAAGTAATCTTACTAAGTAATTCTATTATTTACTTTCGCTATAATATTGTAAAATATATGATGAAATAATTGTATTTCAGTAGTAAAATATTTTTTCAAATTTATTTAATATTTTAAATAGGAAAGATTGTATTACTTAATTGAATATTTTGGATTTTTTTTCTTACATAAATTATTTGTTGTCTATATATAGTAGTAAAGTTTAATATATATTTTGTAGCAATGTATACCCTAAACGTCATGTAGAATTAACAAAAGTTGACAAAGTAGGATTTATGAAATACAAAAGACGTGAGACCAAATGTTTTGTTGAGAAGGATGGTTCAAATGCAACAATAGGTATGTTATTCCATATAACAGGAAGGGATTTCTTTGATATAAGCTCATATAAATGTCAAGTGGTGTAACTAATTTGGTGCTATAAAATATTTATTCAAATATATTACTAAAGGACAAGATCGAGTAGCGGTTTTTGTTGAGAACCAAACAAATAGTGATAGTGGCACTAACGAAAAAATGAATGAAATAAAAGATTTCTTCGACTGCAGGTCAGTTATATTTTAACGTTAACTTATTACTTATTGAAGTTCTAAAATATGGTAGTACTTTTTATTTTATTTTATTTTTAATGTTATTAAATTTTTAATTTTTTTTTTTTGTTTTACAGTTTTTCAGTTATATATATATATATCTGCATGTGAAGCATCATGGAGATTTTTGAAATTTCCTATACACAATCATTCGACTGCTGTTCAAAAGTTATCCTTTCACTTACCAGGAAAACAACTTCTCTTTCTTAAAGAAGATGATCATGTTGAAAATTTTTTAACTAGGAAAAATTTGGAAAACTCTATGTTTTTAGCTTGGATGAGACTAAATCAGGTCAGTGAAGTTGCTAGGAATACTACATGTGCAGATATTTCTAATCAGTTTATTTAGTGTGCCAAACATAAGCATTTCGGCCAAGAAAGAAAGGATTTCAGCTTGAAAGAATAAATTACGTCCCGAAAAAGTTGGAAAAGGGTTATTACTTGAGGGTACTTCTCAATCATCAAAAAGGTCCATGTTGTTTTGAAAAATAAGAACCATCGATGGAGTGGAACATGATAATTATAAGAATGCATGCTTTTCATTAGGATTGTTGGAGGATGACAAGCAGTACATGGATGACATTGTTCGTTCTAGTTTATGGGCATCAGGAAGTTATCTACGACGGTTTGTTGAGATAATGCTCATGTTTGATAGTCTTTCTGAACCAAAAAGAGTTTAGAATGATACTTGGGAATTACTTTCTGAAGATATCGAAGGCAATTGAACATCGTATTTTAACAATCCACGTTTGTATTAATTTTGTTTTTACCATATACTTTTGTTATTCATTTTTATCATAGAAAAATTCTTTTGAAATTATTGTGAAGGTCTAAATCTACCAGATGAAGACAAAAAAATATTTACTTTTGAAGATATTGAGAAAATTCTTAGAAGCAACGGAACCTCATTGTCAATATTTTCTACAATGCTTGATCCACCAAGTAAGTATTTGCATAAAGCAAATGTGTTAATAGCAAATGAAAAGAATTATGACCTTAATGCTTTAAGAGCTCAGCATTTTGTCTCATTAGATTTGATGACTCCCGAGGAAAAAGATATCCATGATGAGAAAATCGATTCGGTTTTTAATGATAAAGGAGGAGTTTATTTCATATATGATTTTGGTGGAACCAGTAAAACTGTGTGGAAAACACTTTCTGCTGGAATTAGGTCTAAATAGTTCTTAATTTTGCATCAAGTGGCATTGCTTCTCTTTTATTATAAGGTGGACGTACACCTCACTCGAGGTTCGGAATTCCTATACATGTTGATGAGTTTACAACATGTTCAATGACGCAATGATAGAATTTAAACTTCATTTTTACGATACAAGATTTGATTTGTTATACGAATTGCTTACAAAAAAAATTATATATATATGAGTAAAACAATAGATATCAAACAAAAAATACAATTCTAAACATGCTTAAAAATTATTTGTCTCTCGCAAGTAACATGTTATTTATGAATTGCTTTAGGTTCGGAGATTATCAACTTATTCAAAGAAACGTTAATTATATGAGATGAAGCCCCTATTATGAGCAAACACTGTTTTGAATCATTAGAGCGAAGCTTGAAAGATATCATCCCAAACGAACGAAGTAAGCCTTTTGGTGGAAAAGTAGTTGTATTTGGCGGTGATTTCTGTCAGGTATTGCATGTCATTTAAAACATTGTAAAGACAGAACTTGTTATGGCCGCTCTCAATTCATCTTATCTATGGGATCATTGTAAGGTTTTTAAACTCACAAAAAAAATTGCGTCTTCTTTCTGATATGATATGTGCTTCGGAAGCTTCCAAGATTGCAAAGTTTTCAAAGCGGATATTAGATGTTGGAGATGGAAAAGTGAACGAACCAAACGATGGTGAAATAATCATGGATATTCCTAATGAGTTACTAATTACTGATGCTCATGATCCAATCGAGGCAATCACTAGAGATATCTATGGAGATTCTATTTGCGTACAAAATAAATTTAATCCTGTTTTTTCCAAGAAAGAGCAATTCTATGTCCAACTAGTAAAAATGTTCTTTTGGTAAACAAGAACATGTTAATAAACTAAAAAGTTATTTTTTTTTACATTTTATTGAATTCGATTGGAGTATTGTCTAAATTCGTGACTAATTTATCTTTCTAAAACTTTTTCAAACATATATAGGTGGTGAAAGGGTTTCTCTTAGTTCATATACCATTGACCCGACTGACACAAGTGCTACAAATAATTTGGTTTTAACTGATGATTTTCTTAATAACATCAAAGTCGGTGGATTACCTAACCATATTTTACGTCTGAAATTAGGTTGTCAAGTCATATTACTCAAGAATATATATCCAAGAGGTGGCATGATGAATGGAACAAGATTGAAGATTACATAATTTCTCAACTATGTTGTGAAGCCAGAGTAATAACAGGTGATAGGGTTGGTTTTATTGTATTGATTCCAAGACTAATGGTTACACCATCAAATACAAAATTTTCTTTCAAGATGCATAGAAGGCAATTACCATTAGCAGTTGCTTTTGCAATAACTATTAACAAAATTCAAGGACAGTCTTTGTCTAAGGTTGGTATATTTTTACCTCGACCGTTTTGTTTTACATGGACAACTCTATTTTTCTATTTCCAGAGTTACTTCTAAGTCGGGTTTAAAAGTTTTGGTCATTGATAAAGATGGAAAACCACAAGTCAAACGATGAACATCGTTTAAGAAGTTAATATAAAAACTTATTTGTTCTATTAGACCAAGTTATGGTAATAGTTTATATTAATAAATTTTCAGTATAGCGCTTTTATTTATCAAACAATGTATTATTATTTTTTTTTTACTATATATGGTTTCTTTTTTGCTTTCTTCTTGCTTTATAATAATCGTTTTTAAAACAAAATTATGTAATTGTAAGTGTTTGGTTACAAGAGTCATATATATATTTATGTGAATTATGTTTTTACACTTTACTTTCAAATATAATCGATTAGTTATGTATTTGATTTTATTAATCCAATTATAATTTTAATTCATTTAAAAATTGTATTTCTATGATTGCTGCTTATTCGTTTGTCGTTCTAATTGATCCTTAATTTTAGGATTATAGTGTGAACCATATGTAAACTGCCGAGATAAAAAAATCTTGATCACATATTCTATAGTGTCTTCTAATATCTCAAGTAGATTCAATTTTTCGGATTTGCTCCATTTATTATACGAAATAATTCACCAAAACAAGGATCAACATCTTAACAACTAATTAACTATAACCTTCATTTTGTTCGGGAAACCCTAGGCATATGAATATGAGAATATATAATCTTTAACCCTTGACTGTCATATCCCTTTTCTTAATAAGTTTGCTTATCTTCTCTATATCTCATGGCTTCTTTTGATCTTGTTGTTGATCTCAAACCATTCAAATTAGCATGGTGAATATGTGTTAAAGTCCTTTATACGTGGAATCATGATGGTTACTTCGTAAACAACAGCATGGAGATGATTAGTTTATGTTGTATTTTTTTATTTGATATAATTGTGAATATTCTATTGATTTTATCACATCTAAATTTTCAGGGCTCTCTTATTCATGCAACTATAAAAGAAGAGACAGTATTTAGATTCTCTACGTATGTTATTATCGTCATTGGTTGATCATAGAGAATTTTAACATAATCAGATCGTTTGGGAACCATATACCAACTAATCATCCATTGAGAATATCAATTACGAACAATACTAAATTTCTCATTGTATCTTCAAGATCTGATGACATATATTTGCATATCGTTCATTTCAATGATACTGTGTGAGGGTATTTGGATTCAATTTATCTTATTGGTATTATATTTATATGTTAACCTAATACTTACGTTATGTTAAGTATCATTTTACTTTATATGTTAACCTAATATTTTTGTTATTAGTTAGTTGTAAGTAATTAGAAAACACATCATAAGTGTTATCATTAATTTAATTTTTTCATTTCCTTCACATGTGCTTGGTCAAGTAAATAATTTTAGATGTAACAACTCTGATAATCAATGACAAACCTGTATAGAAACTTTGATTTGATCTCATAGATTCGAGATATATTGTATTATAATTTTCATCCTATCATCGATGATTTTTCTTATTTTTATTTGAGGTAAATTTTAAGTTTTCTTTAATTTTTATAATTAGTAATGTCATTGTACCATGTACACTCTGGGGGAAGTATGCTAATGCATTGATTGATGCTATTGAAAATTATGATGGTAATATAGTTTCATCTTTGATTTCAATCTGAAAAAATCAAAAATTTCTAAAGTATTATTTGTTTAACAATTGTTATGTATAATTTCATTTTTTTTTTCGAAAAAAATTTTAATAGTGTGATAATTTTATTGATTATTTATCAGGTGAAGTCAAAATTGCAAATTGTTTTTCCATCACTCATACTTTTATAAATCCTCAACTTTACAATGTCAAAAATTTTATTGAAAGGTATTTAAAAACTCTTATTCGTATATTAATTTTACTTTATTATTTTATCTGCAACATATGTAACAACGACGCTACTCCTTGCTTACCATTATGTATAAGAGACGATGACTATCCTAAGAAATATGATTCTTTTTTTTGTCGTACATGTGAGAAATATGCAGAATCAGTGACTGCAACGTAAATTCACTTCCTATGTATTTTTCTACTCATTTTTATATAATAGTTGTTTTTTTTATTTATTGCATTCTTGTGATGTTCTTTATTTTTTAGGTTAAAGATGAATTTGTGAATAATGGACAATACGGGTAAGACCAATTGTACATTGTCTGAAAGTTTTGCTTCAGAACTTATAGGAAAACAAGAAAATGCACTCTTAAGCGACCGTTCTGGTGAGGTAATTAATTTCAATCGTTTATTTTAATTTTTTGTTATTTTTTTCTTTTTATACTCTTCATCATATTTAGAGTAAGTATTAATGTATGTTTTTCAACTTGTAGATTGAATACCAAGAAAGAATGCCTCTCGTAATTAGTGATTTGTTTGGAAAGACTTTCCAATTTGGATTTATTGTGGAAAATGGGAACATTAGAGATGGTAGTAACACATACAAAGTCAGAAAGATTTGGTTTAACCGCAAATTTGAGATGTCGCACATAGTGTAAGGCTACTCCATTTGTATCGGAATTATATTTATTTTAAAACTATAGAAAAAATTTACTATTTTCAAAAGCTATGAGTAATTTAGGTTTTCATGTCAGTTAGATAGCATAAGTTTTTTAGTTACGTTTTGTTTATATTCTTAAGTTCATTTTTCCAAATTATTTGTATTCATAAACATAAATTTTTCAAAACTAAAATTTAATCCTCCACAGGCGCACGGGCAGGTCCACCTCTAGTAACATATAATTTGGAGAAGAAAAAATCTCTTTAGAAAGAATAAAATAAGAAAGAATTGCTCAAATAGAGCAAAAGTATAGTGTAATTACTAGAATAATTTTTGTCAAAAACAAAAAAAAAAGCGTCAAGGGTGTGGATGCTCACCTCGACGACACCAAGTGTCCCCAACGAGCACTAAACATACCATCCCACCGGACCAGGTAATCCCGTTAAAAATAAATCTTACTGGTAGAGTTGATAGTTCTGTTAAATAGAGTTGACATTTTCATATTTTTTGTAGAATAAATGGGTTATCCAGAGTCAGGAGACATCTGACCCTTTGAGCCCGTTATCAAGAGTTGTTAGGAATCCAGAAGAACCGTCAAAAGAAGAACTATCTTACGATGTGGAAAAAATTAATCCAGGAATGTCACTTGGCGTCATAAACCTGGTGGATACTCCTGAAAAGGGTAAACAAACACAGGAGGAGTTAATCTTTATGGAAGACGTGTTACCGAAAGAGACTTGGGCACGAGTCCTCGCTAAGAATTAGGTACTGTTCATATTCAACTAGAGTAGAGTTCATCACTTGTATGGTAGAGTTAGTCCTCTGTTTGGTCGAGTTTCATCACTTGTATGGTAGAGTTAGTCCTCTGTTTGGTCGAGTTTTATCACTTGTATGGTAGAGTTAGTCCTCTGCTTGGTCGAGTTGGATCACCTGTATAGTAGAGTTAGTCCTCTGTTTGGTCGAGTTGGATCACCTGTATGGTAGAGTTAGTTCACTTGTATGGTAGAGTTAGTCCTCTGTTTGGTTTAGTTGGATCACCTGTATAGTAGAGTTATTCCTCTGTTTGGTCGAGTTGGATCACCTGTATAGTAGAGTTAGTCCTCTGTTTGTTCGAGTTGGATCACCTATATGGTAGAGTTAGTTCACTTGTATGGTAGAGTTAGTCCTCTGTTTGGTCAAGTTGGATCACCTGTATAGTAGAGTTAGTCCTCTATTTGGTCGAGTTGGATCACATGTATACTAGAGTTAGTCCTCTGTTTGGTCGAGTTGGATCACCTGTATGGTAGAGTTAGTTCACTTTTACGGTAGAGTTAGTCCTCTGTTTGTTCGAGTTGGACTGTTGTATGGTAGAGTTGATACCGTCTTACAGTCTCTTCTTTTACAAGTATCCCCTTTCCAAGGTTGTTCCATTGTCAAGCGGATTCATAAGAATGTTATTCATTCTCGGAGTGTCTATGATCATTTTGGTCCAATCTCAAAATTAAAGTACTTCGGTTACACGACTATGTGAAGCATCAATTGGAACTCACTAGCGATGGGAAACCCAGTCTAAATGCGGATCTCTTCCTCCGCTTGATATGCCCAAAAGAGAAGTGGCATGTCCCTCGATATGGCTGGCTTCACGATTGCGTAAGTTAAAGTGTATTATGACGTAATTTTTGTTTAGTTTAGTAGAGTTAAATTATAGCACTAATACAGTAAAGTGTTTACAGCATATTGCCTGCGGGATGAATCTCCTTCGACAAAGATCCTTGCAAACTACAAGCCCATACAGGAGTAATCGGCTAGCTTTCATGGAACCACTGTTTTGTGGTTTTTGGTGCTTCACGTTCAAAAGGGATTACTTGGGAAAGGAGGATACTTTTGTGTGGCCTGGTGGGTTTAAAGATGTATTCGACGGCACTGCACCCACATTCAGTGCCACTAGGAAGCAGTGGATGAGAGACGTGGACACCATCTACATCTCTCATAATTTTCAAAACATCCACTAGGTGGCCCTCGAAGTTAATCTCAACGAAAGAAAGATTCGCCTTTTCGATCCCGACCCATCTTGCACTCCCCTTGGTGCAATGGTAGGGTCATGCAAGTAAGTTACTCAAATTTAGTATAGTAGAGTTCATATGGTAGAGTTTAATTACTCAAACGACGTTTGGTAGAGTCAGATTATAGAGTTGGACTGTACTGTGGTATAGTTGGATTGCGTTTGGTAGAGTTGAATTGCAGTTTGGTTAGAGTTGGATTGTAGTTTAGTAGAGTTGGACTGTACTGTGGTATAATTGGATTTTGTTTGGTAGAGTTGAATTGTAGTTTGGTTAGAGTTGGATTGTAGTTTAGTAGAGTTGGTCTGTAGTGTGGTATAGTTGGATTGTTTTTGGTAGGGTTAGTCTGCGGTTTGGTAGAGTTAGTCTGCGGTTTGGTAGAATTATGTTTTAGTTTAGTAGAGTTGGTCTGGGGAGTGGTAGTGTTACATTTACATTTGTAATAGAGTTCATTCTCATGGTTCATATTTTTTGTTGAGCATATGTCGTGATGATTCTGAAGATGATCAAGGAGTTTTCACCCAAGGAGATGCGACCACATATTAGCATGGCGGAATATAAGATTGTGCGTGTGTCTAAGGGCGTACCACGTAATAAATGCTCTGGCGACTATGGCATGTTCGTTGCAAAGATGATCGAGTGTCTGGCCATCAGATGCAACTTTGAAGGTCTTTCTGACGAGTACGTCAACTTCTCTCGGCTGAAATACGCCATTGATTTCAAAGACGAACTTCCTATAGAATCGGAAATTGCTGCTAGTGATCCAGAATCTGCACTCGAGTGTGATAAGAACCTGCTCATCAGAGCCACCAAAGATCTCCAGCTAGATTGGTAGATTTGTTTAGTCTGTGTATAGTCCTACTCTAGTGTATATTGTATAGTCCTAGAGTAGTATATATTTGTATAGTTCTAACTCTATTAGTTAGTTAGTTATTGACAAGTAATTAGTAATCCTATTCGAAACCATACGTGATCTAACTAAAAACTAACTCTACCCACATTCTGTGCCACTAACAAACAGTGGATCACAAACATGGACACGATCTACGTATTAACTACATTTAAACAGCTTACAACTTCTACTAGCCGTGGAAGTTAAGTCAAGTTTATTGGACACGATCTCGGAGATGTAATCATAATAACGATTAGACTCTAAATGGAAGGGAAACTGAAGAGTCAAATCGTTATAAATAACCTTCCAATCGTTAATAACTTCTTCTAAATTATCCATCTTACCTTTACCAAAAAAATCTTTCAAAAGGTTTCAAAAACATTTCAAGAACTCCAAACAAAGGTAATACTTTTGGATAGATAGATTCACCAAAAAAAAGCAACGTTGTTCGCAAGGCACATATCATGGACTTACCAAACAATGCTTTGACGAACAGCATAGCTCGATGTGGAGCAGAAGGACTTGATGAGATTTACAATATAAGGCTCGTGTCGAAGGAATTTAAAGAGCTTTGCGATGAGAATGAGGTTCTCAGAAATATAGATATACGTTATGTTCAATTCTATTCCCCTCTGAGAAGTAGGTCTCTTTTGAACAATTTCCTCACTAGATTATGCAATGCCGGTAATGTGGAAGCTACATACCGATGTGGTATGACAGAGTTCTTTGTCAATGGGAATCGTGATGGTGGTTTGGAACTGCTGCTAAGAGCATCTAATGGTGACTGTGAAGAAGCCACACTGCTTTATGGATTTGTGCTAGTCTGTTTAGGAAATGACAGAAGACAGGAGGGTTATGAAGTCCTAAGACGTCTACTGCAGGAAACAGTTGTGGAAACATTGGAATACACAGACCACCTCCATAACAGAATCTTTCGTTACCCAGGATCGCTCAGTTGGCGAGGAGAGCAACAATTGTTACTTCTCGAAAAACATATGGTCGAGAAGGATGTTCTTGCAGAGGTGAATTCCTGGAGATTCTCCATTTCTTTGAAGGATTCGATGCCGAAGACATTGATCAACCAATGGTCGAAGCTTGTGAAGTATGCAACTTGGTACTACGAATTCAGAAAGATCTTTCCCAACCTTTAGTTGTTGAACAGTTAATGTAATTTCCTTTTCGTTTTTGCACTCGTTTTCGTTTTCGTACTCGTTTTTGTTTTGAATAGTTAATGTAATTTCCCTTTCAACCATTAGCGTATTGTTAACTCTACCACATAACACGGTATAACTCTACCAAGCGTAGTGTTAACACGGTCTAACTCTACCAAGCGTAGTGTTAACTCTACCACATAACAAGGTCTAACTCTACCAAGGAATAGAGAACTCTACCAAACGGAGTGTTAACTCTACCAGATAACACGTCTAACTCTACCACATAACACGGTCTAACTCTACCAAGCGTAGTGTTAACTCTACCACATAACAAGGTCTAACTTTACCAAAGAATAGAGAAATCTACCAAATGGAGTGTTAACTCTACCAGATAACACAGTCTAACTCTACCAAGCGTAGAGTTAACACGGTCTAACTCTACCACATAACACGGTCTAACTAACTCTACCACATAACACATTATACCTCTACCAAGCGTAGTGTTAACACGATCTAACTCTACCACATAACACGGTCTAACTAACTCTACCACATAACACAGTATACCTCTACCAAGCGTAGTGTTAACTCCACCACGTAATAAATAACTCTACCAAACGCAATGTTAACTCTTCTATTCAAGAATGAATGCTTTGACTACATATCCGGACATTGTGACCAAGTTTCTTACATTTAGAACAAGCTGAAACTTTTCTTGGACGTTTTTCGGGCTGAAAACACTTGAACCAGCTCTTTATCCGCGATTTCTTTGGCCTCCCTGGTTGTTGACGCACGTGTGGTGGATTACACAGCTTATGACTCACTTCCAACGGAACGGGAAGTGCAGCATCTCTTGGAAAGATACTACCAGAGTATGCGTTGTACAGGTAGGTCGTGTGATAGTATGGATGTGTAAGTTCGATCGTCGGCCTTCTACAAGCCTCAGCAACGGCAATGGCATGGACACAAGGAATTTTTTTGACATCATACCTCTTGCAAGAACACATCTTCTCAGTCAAGTTGACTAAATGAGAAGCTTCGGATCGCGTAACAACAGCCTTGTGTTCGTCTATGTCCTGCACATTGTACTGTCTAGCTTCATCGACCCTTGTCTATCATTTATAACAATAATGTTAACTCTACTAAAGGGATTGTTAACTCTACTATGAAGGGACTAACTCTACTATGGGCAATGGTAACTCTACCTTTAGGAGCTTTTCAAAAGATGTTGTTAGAACAATTGACGTGAGAGTGGCCTTCGTCTTCCGCTTCGCGAACCAACTTGTTAACATCGACCTTATTGCATCTATAAGCTGGACAATGGGAAAAGTTTTTGCCTCTGATAATGCATGGTTTATTGATTCTGCAATGTTCGACGTAGTGAAATTGTATCTGTTTCCGGGAAAGTACACTCGACTCCACAACCACATGTCAGCTTTTATCAAGTAGGCATGAAGCTTTGGATTTGATGCCTGAATCTGAGCAAGTATAGCGTTAAATTCATCGACCCTAAAAGCGGTGGCAGCTTTCTTGAACAACTTAAAGGGCTCGCCACCTCTAAATTTCGACAAAATGTTCTTATGTAGGTGGTAAGTGCAAATACCACGAGAAAGTGGGGACACAATCTTTATGGCTTTAGCAATGGATTTATGTCTATCTGATATGATGGCAAATTCTCTCTCATAAGGGATCACACGGTTTAGCTGTCTAAAAAACCATTCCCAAGATTTGTCATTCTCGGTATCAACCACATCAAAAGCCATAGGAAATATGTTGAAGTTACCATCTTGCATTGTAGCGGTTAGTAGAGTACCTTTATACTTCCCTAACAAAAATGTACCATCGACAACAACAACCTTCCTCATGTAGGGAAAACCCCTAATACTTGCATCGAAGGCGATGAAAAGAAACTTAAACCTGTCTTGCCCGTCAACTTCGAGCTTTATTAGAGTTCCAGGATTCGCTATTCTAATAGCAAACAAGTACGACGGAAGTTCTTCATAGCTACTTTCCGAATTTCCGGTAACTAGGGCTCGTGCTTGGCTTAGAGTACGGTGTGCTTTCTAGTACTTCATTTGCATAAACGTCAGACTTAAATGTCACACTAACTCTATCATACGTCAGACTAACTCTACTAAACTGCAATCTAACTCTACCACACACTACACCCTAACTCTACTACACACAATCCAACTCTACCACACTGTTATCTAACTCTACCACACTATACAACCTAACTATACCAAACGACAGACTAACTCTACTACACGTAATCCACCTCTACCACACTGTTATCTAACTCTACCACACTGTCAGACCAACTCTACTTAAACGTCAACACTGCAATCTAACTCTACTACGAAGATTAACTCTACCATGGCGTAAAATTATGTTTGTACCTTTAGACCGAATCGCTTGCTCATTGAATCAGCAACGTGTTGAGGAAGAACAGATGGCCCAATTCCACCTACAAATTCCAAGTATAACCTTCCTAAGACTTCTGTTGACGCTTGTCGTGCACGACATAATCTCCGTAACAGAACAACTATGTTCTCCCATATACTTTCGGACAAAGAAACATCCACCGTCGTCGACAGGTGAACTCATACTCTCCACTGACAGTTTGGTACCCAACATTTCACATCCAACACTGTCTTCGATGAAGCAACAACATTGAAGTCAAACCTCTATAACACAGAAAGTATTGTATTAGCCTGGTCATGAGTTCTTTTTTTGATGAGTATCGTTGCCCAACAACCAATGCGAGTGCTAACATCTCTATGTCCAAATACTCAGCATTCAAATCCAACCCGGTTGCTTTCTCCGACAGGTTTTTCTTCTTTTCTTCCTTCGATTTTCTACGAACACTGATATAATCTTCATCATCCGAGCTTACGCAATCCATATCATCGCAACAGTCAAATCTGAATTGCACATCCTCGTCCTCAGCATGTTCACCTTTATGTTTCACATTTTCTGGTATACGTTCATTGTTTGGTCCACCTCTACTAAACATCGGATCAACTCTACTACACCGAACATACGAGGCATCATTCTCCGACTTACATTGGAATTTCTCGTCAATGTTTCTCCAATTACACTGACCTTTTTCAGGGTAACTCACTGAAACACGAGATCTAGTGGTAATTTTGACACATAGACGCATTGCTTCTTTACAAAATTGTGAAACAACATTTGGCATGTAGCTTAGTTTTAGCTCATGACAATGTGCATCCAAACCAAAATCGGCATAGACCATCTCTAGAAATTCATCGAGCCTTAAACCTTTGACAATGCCTATGATCCGACACCCGTACGAGTGGTCCACCGAAAATATCGATCGACTTTCATTAAAACTCCATATCCCACAAACCAAAATGATTTGATCTATAGATCCAAACATAAACAGAAAAAGCAAAGGAGCAGCGAAGAAGTAAAGTAGCTTCAAGAAAGCTACAATGGCGTCACTTATGGAGGAATCAGTTGGATGCGCGGCAGATGAGGTAATAATTGAGGGGTAAATACGTAATTTAAGCTCTACTACGAAAGTAAGCAAAGTTTCCAAAACTAACTTTACCATACTGCACTCTGTCCGTGTGGTAGAGTTGATTAGTGCACAAACAACAACTCTATTATGCTGGAAATCTAACTCTACCAAGCACACTTCAACTCTACTAGCCTGGAAATCTAACTCTACCAAGCACACTTCAACTCTACTAGCCTGTAAATATAACTCTACCAAACACACTTCAACTCTACTAGCCTGGAAATCTAACTCTACCATATTGCACTTTGTTAGTGTGGTAGAGTTGATCGTTTACGTGACAGATTTCATTAATGGCATTTCCGTAATAACTTTTTTTTTCCTCATTACAAAAGGGAAAAATGGTATATAATGAATTAAAAAAACCATTCTAGTAATTTACAAACATTTACTCTATTTCAATAATTAACACTTAATTTCGCTCTAATCTAACAAATCACCCATAAAATAAAGGTATATTGTTTCGTTTGATGTCGACTGTTGGTGCCCTCATTGTCAATTGTCACTGCCTCAGGAAGCCAAATCTTTTGAAAACGCCAACCTCTATAAGAACCTCAAAACACCCTTCTTCCCCATTTTCATTTCTCATCTTCTTCTTTTTATTTTTTTCTTTGAGAATCAAAGGCCCCTATACAAGAAACATAAAGATGACAAAAGGAAAAGATATAAATAAATTCTTCTTTTGGCATTGAGAGGATTTGCTGAGAAACCGACTCAGTTCTTCTTCTCGTTGTGAAAAAGAAAAACTTTTTGTTTATTGGTTTGAAATCTTCTCTTCATCATTGGTTTTATCGAACTTTAATTAGACCAGGTTTGTCTCTCTATACAATCGGCATTCCTATTGCATTTGTTTTCTCATTTCTGTGTCTTTCGTCTTCTTGTAATTACTCAGCACTATTCTCGAAGTTTTAGTTTTTCCTGATTGGATCTGTGAATGCATTTGCCCTTTGATCACAACAGTATTGTTTTCTCAGGGTTTTATTTTGAAGTTTTTTGTACAGGTATCAGTACCGAGATTTAGATATTTTAATCACGAACTAGTATTGCTAATTATAGAGTTAACATCTTCCTAATCAAAAATTCGATTTTTTTTCTTCTTCAGAATGGTTACGGCTATGTCTCACCAATCAATCGGGTCATTTGTCTCTCTCCGGTCATCTTCTTCTTCCTCAATCTTTCAATGTTTGAGAGAGCCAGTAATTCTGCCAGTTATAGAATTTAAAATTGATTCTTCACTGAGTTATACCTCCAAAAAGAGAAACTTCTGCAAGATTGAAGCAACGCCGTCTCAGACTGAGACATCACTTTCTTATGACAACAGTCTTTTGTCTCCTTCCAAAAACATTTCTGACAATTCCCCCCCAAAAATCAAGTAATATGCTTATTTTGAATTCCTCAAATTTCACAAGAAACAGTTTTTATGATGATCTATCTGAACTTGTATTTGTTCTGATGTTTTATTAGATGAAACAGCTCTGATATTGATCAGGCATGGAGAATCGTTGTGGAACGTAAAGAATCTTTTTACTGGTTGTGTTGATGTGCCATTGAGAGAGGAAGGTGTTATAGAGGCAATTGAAGCAGGGAAGAGGATTAGCAACATACCTGTCGATATTATCTTCACATCTTCTTTAATCTGTGGTCAAATGACTGCAATGCTTGTCATGATTCAGCACCGTCGTAAGAAGGTATGTGTTAAGAAAACCAAGCTCAAAGCCTTCTACTTTCTCAATCATATTGACCTTTTGGGGATTATCACATTCTCTGATAACCGGATAAAACAAATATAGGTCCGGTAAAGGCCCACTTGGTATCTGCAAAAGTTTTGGCCCAGGGATGAAACGACATGATCTAGTGCCATTTTTGGTAAAGAGCAGAGTTGTACGATCAAGTTTTGTCTTCTTGCACCTGAAAAAGACGGTCAAAGTCAGAGGATAAAACAGAGACAGAAGATCATGTTTGTGGTGTAGTGCATATCTCATGTGTAGAGCGAAAGATCAAAGTTAGAGGAGAGAAAAGTCTTAAAGAGTGAAAGTGCTCTTACCTTCTTCTTTAGGGTTTGTTCTTGGGTTCCTTGGGTTTCTCTTGGGGTTAGAAAAGAGCACACTTTGCTTACTGTGATTTCTTGTATCGGTGTTTTACATATAAGCCTTGGGAATTGGTTTAAGTTCTCCAAGATGTACCTAGGTCTCATCGACCTTGGAAACTTGTAAATTCTCGTGCCCTGTTAATTTTTGCAACACAAACAACATCAAGAGAAAGTTATTCACCTTATGATCTAAAACTCTGGTTCAAATCCTAACAGTGGTATCAGAGTTAAGGTTACAAAGTTTTAAGACCATTTAAAAGGTGTCTCTGTTTATATAAAACTAGCAGACTCGTTTCTTCACCGGATCTGGTGATATAAAGGTATGAGATCCCTAGTGAGATCAGAGTCTGGATAAAAAACTTTGAAAATTTTAACAAGTTAGTCTAACAAAGACACTATCAGTACCAAGGAGATTATCAGGGCAGCTTACTTTATAAGACTTGAGCTGAAGCAAAAAGGTTTGATAGCCTCAAAGTCTACTGATGAAGGATTGTTTGTAGAAGAAAGAGGGAGATCTGAAAAGAAAGGTTGGTCAAAAGGAAAGTCAAGCAATAGGAGCAAGTCTAAACCAAAGAAGAAAAGAACTTGCTGGATATGTGGTAGTGAAGACCATCTTAAAAAGAATTGTACAAAGAGGTACCAACCTGGAAGTTCTAAGAAAATGAGAAGCCAACGTGGCTCAGGCTCAAGAAGTAGAACCCCTAATGTTGACTGCAACGTATCAACAAGGAAAAGAAGGCTGGGTATTGGATTATGGATGTTCCTATCATATTACTTACAGAAGAGATCTTATGTTCGATGTAGAACAGGTTGATGGTGGCAAAATACTCATGGGAAATGACACATATTGTGAAATCACTACAATAGGAAAAGTCAAATTACTTAACTATGATATGAGTGAAGTCATTTTAACTAAAGTGAGGTACTCATCAATAGCTAGGAGGAATCTTATCTCTTTGGGACAACTGGAGACACTTGGTTGCTGGTTCAAGTCTCAAAATTTTAGGTTCCATGTATTCAAAGAAAATAGAGAGGTTCTTGTAGGAAATTACCAAGAAACTCTCTACTTACTTGACGATAAAGCTGAACTTGAGCAGGTAAATGCAGCAGTTGAAGCTCCAGACAAGATAACTCTATGGCACAACAGACTAGGCCACATGAGTGAGAAGAATATGAAAAGAATGTTTGAAAAGAATCTACTTAATCAATAAGAGATTACAGAGTTAAAACAATGTGAACACTGCATCATGAAGAAATCACACAACTTGTCATTTAAGAAAAGAAAACATACCTCAAAGGAAATAATCGAGTATGTGCACTCTGACTTGTGGGGATCCCCAAATGTAACTCCCAACTTAGGGAAATGCCGATATTACATCTCCCTCGTAGATGATTTCTCTAGGAAGACATGGATCTACTTTCTGAAGACCAATGATGAAGCCTACACAAAATTTGTAGAATGGTTTGCTCTGGTTGAAAATCAAAGTGGCAAAAGGCTTAAAGTCCTAAGAACAGACAATGGACTAGAGTATTGCAACAAAACCTTTGATGACTATAGTAAACAAAAGGAGATTATAAGGCACAAAAATTGCCCTTATACTCCCCAACAAAATGGCGTAGCAGAAAGATTAAATATATCCATACTTAATAAGGTTAGAAGCTTACTCAGTGATATTGATTTATGAGAACCATTATGGGCAGAATCTTCATCTACAGTAGTATACACTATGAACAGGAGTCCATCAACTCCATTGGAATTCTGAATACCTGAAGAGATATGGTCAGAAAGGAAGATTGAATTTAATCACATGAGGAGATTTGGGTGTCTGGTCTATTATCATGTAGAGCAGGGGAAGTTAAGGCCAAAGGCAAAGAAGGGAGTGTTCATGGGTTATCCTCAAGGGGTAAAGGGCTACAGTAAATGCATTGTGAGTAAGGATGTGGTGTTTAGAGAAGATATCATATACAAGGATATCGGAAAATTATCTAAGGCTGATGAAAAAGATGTATCAAGGCAAGTAAGAAAAAGGGTTACCTTCCTTACACCTGGTGACATGGAAGATGGAGAAACTTATGGCATCAAGTGTTTTCTCCTCAGGTTTCTACCAGTCCTTCAAATGAGAATCAAGATGGAGATACTAGAGAACCTGAAACAGAAGAAGATGATCTTGATGACTATCTACTGGCAAGAGATAGAAAGAGAAGGTCAAACATGAGAGCAACAAGTAGATATGATCATGAAGACGTGGCTATCTATGCTCTAACTATGTCACAGGTTATGAATTTCGAAAAACCTCAAAACTACAATGAAGCAATGAATAGTAAAGACAGAGTAAAGTGGAGTGCAGCTGTTAAAAAATGAGATGGATTCTTTGAACAAGAACCATACATGGATCCTAGTACCAGGACCAAGAGACAAAAGGGTCATTGACTGCAAATGGATCTTCAAACTGAAATCTGGAATTCCTGAAACCGAAGAACCAAGGTATAAAGCAAGAGTAGTTGCAAAAGGTTTCTCACATATAGAAGGAATAGATTACCATGAAGTATTTGCTCCAATTGTTAAATACATAACAATTAGACTTGTACTTTCTATGGTATTCAATCTGGATCTAGAATTAGAACAACTAGATGTTAAAACAAATTTTCTACATGGAAATCTAGAGGAAGAAATCTACATAAAACAATCAGAGGGTTTTAGTGATAATGATCAAGTGTGTCAACTTAAGAAATCTCTGTATGGGTTGAAGCAAGCTCCTAGGCAATGGAACTTACACTTTGACAAGTTTATGAAGTCTCTAAAGTACACCAGAAGCAAGTAAGACCTGTGTGTGTACTACAAGTGCCTAAGCAGAGAAAACTATGTCTACTTACTACTATATGTTGATGACATGTTGATAGCAGCGAAAGAAGTAAAAGAGATTTCAAACTTGAAGACAGTTCTGAGTAATGAATTCGAGATGAATGATCTAGGAAGTGCAAGAAGGATCATAGGAATCGACATCACCCGAGACGGAGCAAAAGGTATCATACAATTATCACAGCAAGAGTATCTAGAGAAAGTTCTAAGGAATTTCAACATGCTCGATTTAAGATCAGTGTTAACTCCTATGGGAACGCACTTCAAGTTATCTAGTACTAAGGCAGATCAAAAGGCTGAAGCTGAAACTGAGATGAAAAATGTACTTTACGCAAGCGCTATGGGGAGTCTCATGTACTCCATGGTTGGCTCAAGACCTGATATATCCCATGCAATGGGGCTTGTGAGTTGATTCATGAGCTGTCCAACTAAAGAGCACTGGTCGTTGATGAAATGGATCCTGAGATACATCAGAAACACAACAAAGTTAAAGTTGACTTTCACCAAGCCTCAAGAACTGAAAATAAGAGGCTATTGTGACAGTGACTATGCATTAGACCTAGATAGGAGAAGGTCAATTATCAGATATGTGTTTCAAGTGGGTGAGAACACAGTCAGTTGGAGATCTGGCCTTTAGCAAGTTATAGCTTTGTTAACTACCGAAGCGGAGTACATGGCCCTTGCTGAAGCTGCTAAAGAAGCCTTGTGGCTAAAGCTAATCGGCACTAAACTAGGATTTTCACAAGACCAAGCTGAAATCTTCTGTGATTCTCAGAGCACGATCTGTCTGGCAAAGAACAGCTTACACCACGAATGAACGAAGCACATCAATAATCGATTTCACTTTATCAGGGATGAAATCGAGCAAGGAACTCTGAAAGTCTTGAAGGTGAATACAAAAGTGAATCCGGCATATATCTTGACAAAATCAGTACCGGTAAAGAAATTTGAGGAGGGATTGAGGGATTTTAAGGTGCTAATGCACCACCACTATCTCGAAAAGAAAGGGGCTAGGTTTCCATCAAATGAATCGACGGGAAATGACTAGTGGAGGTAAATTCTCTGGTTGGGTCAGATTGAAGCCAACTCAAGATGGAGAATGTCGTTTCTAGGTGATTGGGCCACAGTCTGGTGGGCTAAGATTCAAGAAGTTGGACCGGTAAAGGCCCACTTGGCATCTGAAGACTAGTGCCATTTTTGGTAAAGAGCAGAGTTGTACGATCAAGTTTTGTCTTCTTGCACCTAAAAAAGACAGCCAAAGTCAGAGGATAAAACAGAGACAGAAGATCATGTTTGTGGTGTGGTGCATATCTCATGTGTAGAGAGAGAGATCAAAGTGAGAGGAGAGAAAAGTCTTAGAGAGTGAAAGTGTTCTTACCTTCTTCTTTAGGATTTGTTTTTGGGGTTTTCGGGTTTCTTGGGTTTCTCTTGGGTTAGAGAAGAGCTCACTTTGCTTACTGTGATTTCTTGTATCAGTGTTTTACATATAAGTCTTAAGGACTGGTTTAAGTTCTCCAAGACGTACCTCGGTCTCATCGACCTTGGAACTTGTAAATCCTCGTGCTCTGTTAATTCTTGCAACACAAACAACATCGCGAGAAAGTTATTCACCTCATAATCTAAAACTCCGGTTCAAATCCTAACAGTCCTGATCATATTGCACGTTGAAAGCGAACAGGCGAAAACTTGGATTCAAGTTTTCAGTGAAGATACTAAAAGCCAATCAATTCCTGTAGTACCTGCATGGCAGCTCAATAAAAGAATGTAAGCAAAGACTTTGGCTTTCACGTTCTTTCTCTGGATTGGGGGTTGAACCTATAATAAGCTTATCTGCTTCTAATCTTTTGGCTATAGGTATTGAGCGTTACAAGGTCTTAACAAGCAAGAGACAGCAGAAAGATACGGGAAACAGCAAGATCACGAATGGCGTAGGAGTTATGATATTCCTCCTCAAAGGGCGAGAGCTTGGAGATGTGTGCTGAGAGAGCAGTGGCTTATTTTCAGGACAACGTAATGTGGATTCTTTATTCAAATCTCGTTCAACTTCTTCCTGAGTTTCTCTACTTATGTTGGATATCTTATTGCAGATTGAACCAAAGCTTGCAACCGGAAAAAACGTAATGATAGCTGCTCATGGGAACTCGCTGCGCTCTATCATAATGTATCTTGACAATTTGACTTCCGAGGAGGTAGGACAAAAAAAACTAGTTAAACCTTTATTCTTGATTACAGGCTTTGCTATTCTTATGGAGAATAACTGAAATTATCTGTGTGATTTTGGTTCTTAGGTGATAATTCTAGAGTTATCGACTGGTATACCACTTCTCTACATCTTCAAAGAAGGCAAATTCAGATGTTGGGAAGCCCGGTTCGTCCAACAGAATCTGGTGTCTATGCTTATACCAAGGTTAAGCATCATTTCTCTTTTCTTCATCTTCTTAGAGTTCTCTGTCTCAATGGTTGATGTGGAATCCCGAAGGAAGTCACTCCAAATTGTAAGGATAGTCTTTGGTCTTCAAAGAATTTGAGTAACCCCCACCTTAGGTATATTGATGTGTCTGCATTTTACCACATTTTAGGGCCATTATTTAGCATGTTTTGCATTCATATGTGCATTATTATCATTGTTTTAGGTTCTTTTAGGCATAATTTACATACTTAGTGTTGGGCATTGCATACATTGCATAAAAGGTATTTTTAGGCACTTTTTGGATCTTATCGTGGAATATTTCGGACTACAAGAAGACCAATGAGGAATCGTCTGGCCTAAAGTTGAAGTTCAAGATGTGAACTAGAAAATTTGGCACTTGAGTCTGACACTCGAGCATGACACTCGACCATCACTTGGTTGAGTGGATTTGCGGACCAGAACTAAGACTTTTGACAGAGTTGACTTCTTGGGCTTCTTTGCGAAGAAGGCCCATCAATACCCATGTGTGCAAGCCCAACAACTATTTTAGGCTTTTTCTATTTTCTTTTCTTAAGGAAATTTCCTTTTTACTTTTTAAAGGAATTTCCCTTTTTTTTTTCTAGGGAATTTTCCCTTTTTTCTCTTTAAGTATTTTTCCTTTTTTCTTAAAATCTTTTGATCTATAAATTGTACTAGAATTTCCAGTTTTAATATACAATCTTTTCTAGCAAAAATCTTGAGTTCTCTCTTAATGGCAATTTACGATTTTCTAGTCTTAAGCTTATGCAATTGATTTTTGATTTTAAGTCTATGTTTTACTTCATTAATTCTAAGTAAGTTAGTCTAGGGTTCTTGAGGAAAGGGTGAGATTAGGGGAAAACTTAGGGATTACCAGATTTGCTTATATTTGATTAAGGTCTTAGATCTCTTTAATTTAAGTGTTTTTAATGCTTGTTTCTTTCTGATCAATTGAAATTCGATCTCTTGGTGAAATCCCCATCCCCCCCCCCCCCCCCGAGAGAGGCGTTTGGGGAATCACTTGAACATGCTTAAGTTAAGATAACATCTGCCTAGCTCAAGAGATTGATTGTCTAGGGTGTTATTAGGCTCTGTAAGGTCCATACTTAAAGCCTCTTGAATTTCCAATCGTTGGGCGAGAGTCAAGTCACGTTGTCTTTTAGGAGAGGTCCCATTGCGCGAGAGCGAATGTGATTACTTTGTGATTCCTTGCTTAGAGGTCATCTAAATAGGTTGATAAATAAGTTTGGAACCCCTAGGAATACCCTAATCATTGATCCCTAACCTCGAGAACCCCTTTTTCCTCTATTGAATTTTCGTGAATTTTAATACTCTGCTTCTAGGTTGAGATTCGGTGTTGCACTTCATTTCATTTTGCTATTGCTTTATTTTTAATGCTCTGTTTTTACATCCTATTTTCATGTCTCGTTTTTAGCACTCTATTTTAGTATTTCGTTTTCACCTAGATTAGATCACTACTCACTAAATCGAATCTGGCTTAGATTAGGATAAGTAGATTACATCTTGATTGCTAGTTACTCTCCCAGTGGATTGACACCATACTGTCCTACAATTGATTACATAGACAGTTGGGTATTTGAGAAAACACCGGAAAAACTTGTTTATCATATATCAAACCTAAGATTGTTGTTGTTTCAACTCGCCTTCAATTAAGCAAGGTGGTGGAACCACGGAATATTGACTCGAGCAGCCCTCACCTTTAGTATATTAAACCGAAGATTGTTGCTGTTTCGACTCGCCCCTTCACGCCAATGGCTAGGAATGGCCACACAAGTGTGATGGAAAACACTTGATAAATCATTTTGATCTCTTGGATATGACACACCAAGAAAGATCGAAAAGTTCACAAAGAACAAAAGAGAATCACTCTCAAATTTATTGATAAAAAAATTGGATCCTCACAAATGAGAATTACATGAGTTTATAAAGAAGAAGAAAATGATTAACTAGATTCCTCTAGACTTATTGAATGTCTTAAAGATGAAGAGTAAATACTACTAAGTAAATGATAAGTAAATGTCACAATTTATTATGACTTGAATAAGAAGGACTCTGAAACTTTTGACCTCCAAAATATCTTTTAGTCTTCCAAATTCGTCACTATTCATGGGCTGAACTTTAAAACTTGATTTATGACTTCTTTTGGACTTATGGAAGACTCAAAGTGGGTTGGACTTGACAAGTATAAAGTCCAATGGATACGTTATGTTGTTTTTTGTCCAAAAGGTCTTGAATAAATTCACAAATGCTCTCTTTAATTTGTTTAGCCCATGATCTTGTAATTGGACCGGTTGGAATCTCCAAATTTCTCTCGTGATCTTCATTGTTTAGCTCCAAGTTCTTCTTACCTTTCTTGCTTCTTTCCGTGATCATATCAATGGTTCTGAGTGTTTGTTTGTGTTTTGCAGAGATTAGCTCAATATTAGACAGAAGCTAGAGGAAAAATGTGAAGTTACCTGTTCCTGAAGTAAACAAGAACTCTCTTCCCTCACGTTTAGGACCATAGAGGTGTTTACAAATAAATATAAGTTCTGATCTTGTTCTAGTTTTTTACTTCATATTTTTTTTCTGGTTTAGCTTCATTCATATGTGCCATATTCACCATCACTACCTCAAAAGTTAATGTTCAAACATCTTTCAAGGCTTTCTAAGTTAAAAGCCTCACACTTGTAGTTGTGTTTGCTGTTGTTGCCAAACTCATTAAACAATCAAGCATTATACTTTGTGAAACATATAAGAATCTTGCAGTTATTAATGGTCTTAATTGTATTAACACCGAAAAGGATTGCAGCTCTAGCTTGGTAATTGATGGGTGAAGAAACAAACAGAAAACGTTGCATCTTTTTGTTAAACCAGAAGCTTCTTCTATTCTAGGCTTCAGCTTTGAGTTCTGGAGTATCTAAAGAGGATTCCAAAGTTGCGTTCTTGATCTCCACCTCTTCTTTGTCTTCTAAAAATGCTTCTTTTCAGAGTCTGAAACTTCATATTCCGAGTTGATCAAATAAGCTGAGGTTGTTGACACAGTGGTGTTTCCAAAAAGGTTCAAATCATCTGCTCTCATTCTCTCAGCATATTTCTCAAAATTGAAACCAGATTTGCTGTTCTTTCCACCAAACGCAACTTTGAGTTGCTCCATATCGAAGAGATCCTCAAGAGTCTTCTTGCTTAGGTTATCATCCGAGTAAACAAACTTCACGTTGTTGCAGATCTTTGGCTCTAGAAAAGGTTTCACCATCTGCATATATAAAGTTTCCGCTTAAGTTAGCAAGCTTCTTGATACATAGAGATTTACGTTGATGTATAGAGAGACTTCGAACAAATATACCTTCCAGAAGGGTTCGAAAATCTTAGGCGCATTGAATAATATGGCCAAGCCTAGGCGTTCAAGGTAATGTTCTTGTAACACATTAGCTGTTTCTCTAGATACTTTCATGGATATATGCGACATGTTGAAACCCTGAAAATCGATTAGCCAAACCATTTGTTCCTGGTTATCTGGTAGATTCGAGATTGCATTTTCCATACAGTACACCAAGAATCTGATCTGCCCCTTAGTAGATTTTGTATTCTGTAATAAAACAAAACAAAGGAAGTGAATCGATAGTTATTGAGAATCAGAGCCTTCCAAAGGAAAAGAAGCTAAACAAACCTGACAACTTGGTCTCATAACCAGAACTGTTCTTCCATACTTGTCAGTATAGTTAGCTCGGTATGTCTTTCCGATCTCAGCTTCTCCTGCAATCTCCTCCTGTAAACCACTTATACATAATTAGAACCATTTTGACTAATTGATGAGATATCAGCTGATCCAAGAACATTTACAATACTCTTAACCATAGGCCCAATACGATCGATACGGTCAACTAAGGTCCATTTCCTAATTACGAGTTCCGTTAATCACCGCGAAGTCAGGGACCCGAGCTGAATCAACGGAGCAATTAAATGATAGCGCGGATTGCGCTGTGCTGATTAAGAATTACTTAATGACGAGATCAATCAACATTAATGAGAAATATCACAGAGCACGGATACAGGGGAGAGGCCGTGAGACGTTTCAGGGATCTTCTTTTCTAAGAAATTGAGCTCGGCTTTGGCAAAGAAGTGACTTCGCTAGTCTGCTAAATCTTTGTATTCTTGCAAACGCTTTGTAATCTCATTTCCACTTACTAAATAGAAAACCGTTTTCAGCATAAACAAATACCCATCGAATCTCCTCTGGTTTGTACAGAGCCCTCCACTTTAAGGTTTCTTTGAGTATTTTAGTTGCTTTCTCGACATGGCCATTACGAGCAACTAAATACCAAGTAATGACAATTTGAACAATACTCAGATGATTTCTCTGTTGATGGCCCTAGTAATGTCCTCACTTCATTAATCTATATTGTTAAATACATTAATATCTATCAAACAGACAATATAATATTCGATTCACGGATACCATTATCGTCAATGATCATACCTTGGTTACATACTCCACTAGTGGAAAAACAATTGAACTACGACTTTGGCTTGATCCCTAATTGGGTACCTACGCAACTCGCGAAAGCGGGTCCACCTATTTCCTTTTTTATAAAAGCAGAAAGTACGCAATAAAAACTTATCAAATCCAATAGGATTGTTTTCCTTCATGTACATAAAAAATCTTTCTTCAAAAAAAAAGGCCATAAGCCTCGCCGTCAGCCGGTTTAGGCGCTGCGCCACCTTGATCTTGAGAAATGCCGGATACGGCATCATCCGCAACCACAACAGGTTCGACGATCTCCTCAATAACAAGATCAGCGGTCTCCATCTCGTCGACGAGAGCTTTCTCATCCAGAACGCATGCTTCAAGTTTAGCCCGCTCTCGTGCAAAATAAAAATTGTCGCCATCATCCCCAGTCCGCACACAAGATAGGTGTCTCATCTCCGCAGCAAACTTAGATCTAATTTCGCGAGTTCGAGAACGACGGATCAACGCGGTTCCACTCTCAGAATCAGAGTTAGCCTCGGAAGTAGGATATACATATCAACATCTGTAATGTCATCAACAATCTTAACTGATGAACGAACTTAAAAGTGACCACTTACCTAGACTAACAAGACTCAAAGAATGGTCAGGTGCTAATATGTTGGAAGAGAGCCGCGGCAGGTGCGACAATAATCGTCCCAGCGACGAACCAAGCAATCAAACACACACTCACGCGTGAAAGAATCTCAATTGCAATTCCCTCCAGAAGCTTGGTTATAACCTCGGAAAGATCCCCCCACAGTGTCCAAATCAGGAACAGTTACAAAACAGCAAAAACAAAATTCAGCACGAAACAAGTAAGAAATATCGTTGATAGCCTAATAAGGCGATGCGCCCTAACCGGCAGACGTCTTCCAACGACTAAGGAGACCACCAGGAGTGATCCCTCGCTTCCACTTGAAGAAAAAGTATTGATTCTTCCAAAAGGAGTCCTTCTAAGGAATGCTTGTAATGATGTGCCACCCTCGTAGCGGCGACAGATAGAAAGAATGCTGCTACAACTTTATGCAGTAAAGGCTAATGAGGTGATTGACATTGAAATCGATACCCTCCTCAACGGCCCGAGTATACATTCCCCATACAACCCGAATAATGACGGTCACAGTTGAGACAAGCGGATTTCCAACGACAGCCGACCTCAGATAGCTACCTAGGAATCGGAAAACTAAGGGTGGCCTTCTCGAATAAAACCGAAAAAGCACAGGAAAAAAACAGAAGGAGAACGACTCCCGAGGGCCTCAAGCGCAACTGAGGTGAATCCCATCGCGCATTGCCACTGATCTAGAGCCTCATTAGTATAAATCGACTTATAATGCAAGCCATAGAGCTCGTCTCTCATAGTCACAACCTTTTCTCTATTATCGCTTAGAGAGAGTCGATGTTCCGAACCAGTCGAAGTAGACGTCTCGTTCACCATTAGGTCTGGACCACAATAGTTATCGAGGGCGGTGTTTAACGCGTTAAATTGACCACCCGAAAAGAAATAACTGAGGGAACTAAAGAGTGTCTGGAAGTAGTCGAACTGGAGGTCAAAACCTCCGGATAAAAAGAATCGTTATTGGTGTCACTCATAAAACCCAAAACCAATAAATGAAGACGAAGCAAAAGAAAGCGGAAGTTTCAGAGAATTCAGGGAGAATCGAAGAGTAATTACCTTCGCAAACAGAAGAATCCCAAACGAAGTAAGAAAAACAACCTCTCAAATGTAACAATCGTTGAAGAAACTAGAGCGATCAATTCCGACATATATCTCAGAAGCAAGGAGAAAGTAAAATAAGAAACTGAAACGATATGACGTCAAACATCGCGTTAGATGCTAAAAAAGACTTGGCCCAATAAGTGGCAGAATACTTCAAAAGTGACGACATGCCTGCCAAAAACCGTCAAAAACCCATAAGTGGCCCAATAACTGAAATCGACAAAAAAATCCTACGAAAATGAATCAAAGGGCCAGAAAGGTCCATCATGAGTAACCCAAATACATGAACTCATCAAAAAGCAAGGCTAGTAAAAAAGCTAAAAAAGAGTAACCTAAAAACAAGGTACTCGCGCGCGCTCAGCTATTCAGCAAGAACCCTAAAAGGCGAGTCACATAAACTCGAATTAAAAAAAAAAAAAGCAAATCTAAAGTAAGAATGAATATGCGCGTTCGGCTTTTCAGCGAACACCCTGAAAAGCGAGTCAAATAAACTTGAATAAAAAATAACCAAATCTAAAGAAAGAATGATTACGCGCGCTCAGCTATTTAGTGAGCGCCTTGAAAAGCTAGTCACATAAACTCGAATTTAAAAAAAAAAAACAAATATAAAGAAAGTACGCTTACGTGCGCTTAAATACCCATCGAGCGCCCTGAAAAATGAGTCCTATAAACTCAATAAAAACAAATACACCTATATATGTTAGCCATGCGACAAAAATTTCAAAAAGACCTAAGCAGACCCAGTAGACAAGGCAACTATCAAATGAAATGGATTAAAGCCCTATCGGGCCAAATGTCCAATTCAAAGGTAAAATCAAGTACTAAGTGGTTAAAAATAATCAAAATACATTAAGTTCAAAAATTCTTATTTAAACAGGGTTCCCGGGAACGGCGTCGTCGAAGCTCAAGCTGGAGGCGCCTTGATCAGACCAGGTTTGACATGCAATAAGTCTGGCAACACCAAGATCAAGAATGACGAGCTCGGGGCACCGCGCAGCACGAGCTACTGCCCCAGCCGCTAACCAACTCTGTTTGAGTTCCTTCACTTCCTCCTTAGTGAATGGGACCTCGCGAGAACGCTTAGCCATCTCCACGCGAGCCTTACTGACTTGGAGCGCTAAAACACACTGCAGCTTCTCCACCTTCTCATTCGGCTACAAAGAAAGGCAATGGCATCCGGCTCTTCAGCGTAGGAAGGTTCTGGTGGAGGAAGAATGCCCTTACAACGTTCCCGCTTGGAGGAAGATTCCTCAGTCACACCATCCTGAGGCCTATCAGGACGAGAAGGATCACGCCCCCTCTTTCGCATGTCAGCAGAACTAGGGGGACGACAGACATGATAACCTAAAGTAATCAACATAGGAAGTCTTCCTTAAGAAAAGTGATCTCAAAAATATTCCAAGGAAAACGATATTCTAAGAAAAACAAACCAAGGGACAAACATTTTTTCTAAACTATTAAAGGCACCACGACACGAACAAATAGGATAACGGGCAGGAGGATGGTTTGTGTACTCCGGACTGGAAAACACCTCGTACAAAGTGGCAAGGGTGCGGCGTATCCTATTAGTACTAAAGGAGCTCCACCAATAGCCGCCATATTGAAGCAAAGGGATAACCTCCTCCTTCCAGTCCCGACCAGAGTCCAACTCAGCAATATAAAAAGAAAGATTAACTATGAGGGAACAACTACAGAAAAGAAACAAGGAGTGAAGAAAGAACGATAACATACCAAGCGTGCGACCCCCCAATTTCACGAGACGATTCAGAGGGAATCTCCCAACTGAGTCGGGAACAATCTCAAACAAGAACATATAGTTCTTCCGCCCGTCATCATGATTAAGAACCCCCTCGAGCCATTCGAGGCGGGATGTGCAGAAAAATAGAAGCATTTCCCCAAACCGGATCCGCATTTTCACAGGACAGATTTGTAACAAGACCCCCGGAACCAAGCTCGACCCTATTCGTGAGCAAGCATGAGCAAAGTAAGAATCTGGCGGAGAAGGGGACGGGTACAGATGCTCCAATGAGATCTTGAGGTCCCACAAGAGTTGCACCAAACACTCTGAAAGCGGGAAAGAAATTCCACAACAGTCAAAGAAGAACGTTGAAACACAGAGAAATCACGCTGGAATGCGCGTGGGGAAGGAGCTGCAAAGCTCAATCGAAGTCGGGATCTAGTTTCGAGCATGAAATTACTTCAAATCGGTGGCAGAAAGCCCCGAAACGGAAGAAGATCGACCAGAAAGTCTAGATCTTGAACTGGATGTCATTTAGAGAAAAACAAAGTGAAAGATTAAAATGAAGAAAAGATGAAATGAGACGAAAGCAAACAAGAGAAGAAAGATCGCAAATCAAAGACGGAAAAGAAGTGTCAAAAGTGACAGGATAGAAAAGCAGTTTATGTGAATCCCGAATACACAGGCGCCCACTATTCCACATGTTATTATACACGATCGACGCAGCAACGACAGCCGTCGATCTACTCCTTCAAAAATCTGACTGTTTTTCATCTCATTAATGTGCTTAAAGAATATTTGAAAATCAAAACAAATCAAATCAAAGGAAACGAAATTGCTTCCTCATCATTACCACGCTCAAATAAGGAAGCTAGGGGAAAATTGTTAACCATAGGCCCAATACGTTCGATCTAGCCCACTAAGGCTCATTTCCTAATTACGAGCTCCGTTAATCAGTGCGAAGTCAAGGACCCGAGCTTAATCAACGGAGCAATTAAATGACAGTGCAGAATGCACCACGCTGATTAAAAACCACTTAATGACGAGATCAATCAACATTAATGAGAAAGATCACAAAGCACGGATAAAGGGGAGAGACCGTGAAACATTTCAGGGATCTTCTTTCCTGGAAAATTGAACTCAACTTTAACAAAAAAGTTACTTCACTAATTTGCTAAATCATTGTATTCTTGCAAACACTTTGTAATCTCATTTCAACTTACTAAATAGAAAACCGTTTTCGACATAAACAAATACCCATCGAATCTCTTCTGGTGTGTACAGAGTCCTCCACTTTAAGGTTTCGTTGAGCGTTTTAGTTGCTTCTTGACATGGCCATTACGAGCAACTAAATATCGAGTAATGGCAGCAGCATCTGAGCAATACTCGGATGATTTCTCCGTTAACGGCCCTAGTACTGTCCTCACTTCATTAATCTATATTGTTAAATACATTAATATCTATCAAACAGACAATATAATATTCGATTCACGGATATCATTATCGTCAATGATCATACCTTGGTTACATACTCCTCTGGTGGCAAAATTTTCTCAAATCCAGTTGAAGATGATTTTTTGGTATCAGAACTCATATCTTGTTGCAATTTAAGAATAAAGGTGCAACCAAAATTGATCAGAGAGAAGTAATATTATAGTCTAAGTCAATAGACAGAGAGATTCATATTGCAATTTGATTATTCCTTTGGGCCAGAAACAGGGAAGTTATATAGATTAAAGCTCTCGTTAAAAAGTTACAAAGGTAATACGATATTTCATTAGATAAAAATGATCGCTTTAGTAACTTGAAAACAAAGTAGAGGCTT